>PVJO010027226.1:0-19968 GCA_004026905.1 Hystrix cristata | reverse complement strand
ACTTCCCCTGAAGGGTGGGCTCGTTGGCAACCCACTCGGGTCCCCTCCTGTCTCTCAGGAGCTCTCTTTCTCTCTCCCAATAAAATTCCTACTCTTAACCTCCTTTGTTCCTTAGAATTCATTCTTCAACTTCGGGGAACACGAACTCAGCGTAACTGACATCTAGCAGGTTGGGAGTTATATTTTTTCCCCTATATCACTTACAAGCCTGTAATCCCAGCACTCTGGAGGCTGAGGCAGGAGGATGGCTGTGAGTTCAAGGCCAGCCTTGGCTACATAGTGCAAAGCCAGCCTGAACTGTAATAGTGAAACCCTGTCTCAAAAAAAATTTTTTTTCTTTTAAATTCACACATATATTTTGTCTTATATACTTGTCATATATAATTTCCTCATCACTGGGACACAATACCTGACACCTACAAATTAAAGGAGGAAAGGTTTATTTTGGCTCAATTTGTAGAGGTTTCAGTCCGTAGTTGGCAGGTTCCAAGGCAGGGTGGCACAGCAGAGGAGAAACAGCCCCTGGCATGGCAAGCAGGAGGCATCAAGCAGCAGACCTCCTTTTCTCTTTCTCTTTTTTATTTCATCCAGGCTACAAGCCTATTTGTTGGTGTCACTCACACCCAGGGCTTCTATTTTTAGTAAATCAATTCAGCCACACCCAGAACTATGCTAATCCAGTGGGTGGAATGTTACAGTTATCACACTCCCTAAATCCTGTCACCTTTTAAAAGTCCCACCTATGAGCACAGGAGGCTTTGGAGGACATCTTTTTTCTGGGGGGGTGCTTGGGATTGAACTCAGGCCCTTGTGCTTGCAGGGCAAGCACTCTAACCACTGAGCTAAATCCCCGGCCCACTGAACTCACTCTGTAGTACAGGTTGGCCTTGAACTTGCAGTGATCCTCCTGCCTCAGCCTCCTGAGTGCTGGAATTACAGGTGTGAGCCACCACACCCTACTCTACTGGTAAATTCTTTTACCACCTGCAGCACCAGCCCTTCACATGCCACACCTCACGTGGCAATAGTGTAACTAAATAAAATAAAACCAAATCAACTAAGACTAGGGCTAAAGACAAGACTAAATGGTGTCGTCCATATGTCCTTCCTACTATTGGATCAATATCAGTAAGCGGCTACACTTGTACTCTTACTGATTGATTATAATTCGATCCACATTGTACCCACCTCGCAATTTTGGTCTATAAAGCTATCAGTGAAGGGGATAGGGATTTAGCTCAGCGGTTGGCGTGCTTACCTTGAAAGCACTAAAGCTCTGAGTTCGATCCCCAGCACCAAAAAAATCAAGAGTTTCCTGATTCCAATTTTCTTTCCACTTCTCTGACTGCTCTTTCAAGGACTGCTTCCCCCCTCCCTCCTGCCCTGGCTCTCAAGATCTTTTTAACATGCTTTACCTACTTGTCTGATCTTATTCCCTGCCATTCTCCTAAATGTACCCACTACTTATTCTCTGAACACATTGTTTGTTTCTTTATTTCTTGAGACAGGGTCTTGCTCTATAGGGCAGGCTGGTCTTGAATTCACTGTGTAACCCAAGTTGGCTTTGAACTCATGGCAATCATCTTGCCTCAGCCTCCTCAGTGCTGAGATCATAGGCAAGCACCACCACACCCAGTTTCTCTGAACACTTATGTATGGTTTCTGGACTCTGTCTCTGCTCAGGTTCTAATTAGATGTCCATTACTTCTGAAGTTGCCAGGTAAAATACAGCACACTCAGTTAAATTTGAATTTCAGATGAACAGTTGCTTTGGGTGTATGTTTTTCAAATTTAACTGGGTATCCAGATTTTGATCTACTGAGTCTGGCAAGCCTATTCCCTGTCCTTTGTACCACTAGCATGGTTAGTACTTTCTGTCTTCCGTTTTGTTATTTACGTTTATACAAGAAGGAAAGCCTTGACCAGCCACAGGCTAGGTCCCTCCTCTCTTTGTACTGCCTGTCAGGCTGAGCACACAGTGCTTTCTCAGGAAATCCTTGCTGAATTTGAGGATATAGATTTTCTTTTACAAGTGCCCAGGAAAATGCTCCTTTCTCCTTGTTGCTGGATTGGGGGTCTTGACCTAAACAAGTTAAGCAGGACACCCAGGAGGAGCAGCAGGATCAGAGATTTATTTGAAAGAGAAGAAACAAGATCCACTCCACAGAGTGGGAGCAGAGGGGGTTGGGGATTTAGCTCAGTGGTAGAGTGCTTGTCTAGTTTGATCCCCAGCACCAACCCCCCCCAAAAAAAAACAGGGAGCGGGGCAGTGCAAAGAGCTCATGCTCCAAGAAGACTTGGTGTTGAGGATTTTAAACCTTGGCGTTTGGGGTGAGATTGATGGTTTGGTCTGAGGTGTGACTCCTGCCAAGGAGTGGCTTAACTCACCCTCTGTTGGGTAGTAGAGTTTTTGAACTTTTTGTCTCTTAGAGAAAATATCATGGTGTCCAAAGCCCATCGGTTTCAAATCTGCATGGTCAATGACATGGCAATTAGGGCTGGGGCCAGCTGAGGGCTGCAGAAGACCACTGGACAAACCCCCAGGGCCTTACTGTGTTGAAGCTAAATTGCTGGGGTGTATTTAGACCAGGGCCTCCCAGTTCTGGGCTAATGTTTAACTCAGAAGGTGGATCTAGTCTCCAGGCTGGGCACACCCTTATTTTTCTCAGCTGTTTCCTTGGTTACTTTATGCTTCAGCTCTAGCCCAGAAAGCAGGCTCCAAGGCGGGAGCCCCTTCCCTTCTTTCTCCATCTTTTTTCCGCTACTTCCTGCCTCACTCCCATCTCTCACCTCACTACTTCAATTTTTCTTGGTGATTTTGAGTAACTAGACATTAGCTACCTAACCCAAGCCCTCTTAAATTATAACGTCATGTTTACATATTTATACAGCTTCAACTGGGTTAATTAAAGTATAGTCCATCCAGTCCGGCTAATCTCCTACATGTTTGTGTTTGTCTTTCCTGTTGACTGATTGTACAATATTTTTTTTTTTTTTTTTTTTTTTTTTTTTTTTTTTTTGGTGGTGCCGGGGATCGAACTCAGGCCCTTGTGCTTACAAGGCAAGCACTCTAATCACTGAGCTAAATCCCCAGCCCCTGATTGTACAATATTGACAAAGCTGTTTCATCTCGTCAAGTCTCAGGTTTTCATCTAAAAAATACTAATAGTGCCTTTTAGACACTTATTAAGTCAGACAGTACATGTCAGGCCCTTACCATGTAGTAAGGGTTCAATATATGCTAGCTGTCAACGATATTGAATGTTGGAAACTTTTCATTTGTTAATTCATTACTTGGGTCAAAAATGTTTATTGCAGTATTTTCTTTCTTTTCATTTATTTATTTTTTGGCACGGGGTCTCACTCTGAAGTCCGGGCTGACCTCAAACTCACTATTTACCTCAGCCTGGCCTCGAACTCGTGATGAGCCTCCTTCCTCAACCTCCAGAATGATGGGTTTACTGCATATGCCACCACACCAGCTATTTCTCTTTCTTTATCATTATTATTGTTGTTGGGGGGGCTGGGGATAGAACTCAGAGCCTTACCTTTGCTCAACAAGCGCTCTACCGCTTGAGCTAAATCCCCAACCCCCTCTTTATTATTTTTTTGACAGTCTCGCTAAGTAGTTCTGGCTGGTCTTGAACTCACTATGTAGCCCAGGCTCACTTTGAATTCCATGGCAATCTTCCTGCCTCAGCCTCCTGATGCTGTAGGCGTTCACCACCACACCCAGTTCATTGCAGCTTTTATGTACAACTGTGCAGGTAGTAGGAATGGTGACACATAAAATAGGCTTGTCCCTATTCTCACAGATCTCATCATCTAGCTTGAGAGACAGCCAGGAGTTAGAAAAAAAAAACACAAATAAATATGAAATTACAAACTGTGAGAGGTTCTATGAAGGAAAATACTGGTGGCTGTAAGAATGTATAAAAGGGACACACTGACCTAGTCCAGGAACAGCTTCCTTGAGAAAAGATACTTGTGTGCCAAAGGTGTACTCAGTGACAGAGCGCTTGCCTATCTTCATGCACAAGGTCCTCAGCTCAATCCCCAGCAGGAAATGGAAATGTACCAGTATATTTGTCTCCTAGGGTGCTACAGCAAAGTACCACACACTGGCTGGCTTGAACAGCAGAAGCTTATTTTCTCTTAAACAATAGAAATTCTGGAGGCTACAAGTCCAAGATCAAGGTGTCCGCACCTTGAAGTCTTTCTCTTCAGCGTGCCGATGGCTGTCTTTTCTCTGTGTCTTCAAATCGAATTCCCTCCCTACCTGACGGAGCCTATATTTCTTTTCCTTGTAAGGATACACATCATATTGCATTAGGATCCATCCTAATAACCTCTTTTCCTCCTTTCTTTTTTTTATCTTTCTTCAGTACTGAAGATTAAACCCAAGGCCTTGTGCACACTGGGGGAGTTCTCTTACAAGATCTTATTAAATTGTCCAGGTTGACCTTGAACTTGCAATCCTCCTGCCTCAGCCTCCTGTACTCCATCCTGCCTGGTTAATGACCTCATTTTTATTTAATTACTTCCTTAAGACCTATTTCCAAATACAGTCACACTTGGGGTGCTGGGATTTAGGATTTCAATATAAGATATGTAACTTTATCCATCACAACCAGGTACTAATCTATACTCCTTAAATGAATTATTTTTACAGCAACCCTGCCATTGTTATTGAATTTTATAGATTGTAGCACTCAGGTACAGAAAGGTTAAGCACTTGCCTAAGTTTCTTTTTTTTTAATTTTTTTTCTTTTTTTCTAAGTTTCTACAAGTAATCAACAGAGCTGGGACTAGAGCCAAGGGAACCACCCACCAAAAGCTGTGAGACAGGGAATGGGTTGGAGCTGGCCCACCAAATGGATTATGGGGAACACATTAGATGGAGAAGAGTACATGCAACAGCCCTGCTGTCACCTGCTGGTTTGGATCCTTGCTTTCAGTAACAATGAAAATTAAACCAGGGTGGTGGTGCACACCTATAATCCCAGCATTTGGGAGGCTGAGGCAGGAAGATCACCTCGAATTCAAGGCCAGCCTGGGCTACAAAGTGAGTTCAAGGCCAGCCCGAACTATAGGGTGAGAACCTTCCTCAAAAAAACCCCTAAAACTAAAGTACAAATTTACAGGGAAAATCTTTGATTGGACAGTTACAGGGGAGATAGGAAAGGGCTCCTGCTTAGGACGCTACAGGGGCACCCGCAGAGGTAGGAGGCCAGCTTGCACAGGCTACCTCTGGGCTGAGGTCTGGTTGGTTGTCATCTCAGTCCTGCTGTTTTGGAATTTTTATGGCTCAGGGACAGTTTCATTCCCAGCTGCCTGCAGGTTCGGGACAATGGCTGGAGACCTTAGTACAGTCGGACTCCCTGGGAATTGCTTATGACCGTGTCTTTAGTCTTGAAGAGGGTGAAATTATGTAAATTCAAGCTAAACAACCTTATTTTGCTAATTTTTAAAATTTTATTTATTTATTTTTTAGGTGCTGGGGATTGAACTCAGGGCCTTGCGCTTACTAGGCAAGCACTCTAACCACTGAGCTAAATCCCCAACCTCCATTTTGCCAATTTTTAGACAGGTGCTCCTTGATTCACATATGTAAAAGATAAAAATATTTTTACTTGGTCCATATTTCATTAACCGCTCCATAAGCCCTTATTCATAGAAGTAGGTCAAACAGCAGACAGGGACAGGCAGGCTGTAAAAAGACTACTTACTGGGTTAAGAGATAATTACTAAACCAGTTTTCCTGAATTACTGTCCTGAGAAGCCAAAAGTTCATAAATAACTACAAAAAGAAATGCAGAGAGCAGAAAGGGGCAGAAAGAGAAGGGGTGGGGAGTAACAGGTATGGGCTGAGATGCATAGCTACAGACAGACTGTGAACTCTGGGTCCCAGGCCGTGAGAGATGGGCAGAGGGACTCTCGTGAGTTAGGAGAAAAAGCACACTGCTTCTCAACTCTGGTGTGCCTGTCTGTGTACTGTCACTACTCTTGCAAGAATATGGATTAAAGCGTGACTTTCACTGCCTCTGGAGTCCGATTTTCAGGGTATTTGGACAAGTAAATTCATTTTTCACAACATATCTGTAAGTAGAGCTGAGGAGTGATTTGACCCAAGTTTTAAGCAACAAAGAATATGACATGAAGTCAAACTTTGTTCTACTTTTAGTTACCTAATGAACTGAAGGGCCAAGTGAAGAGTTAAGGTCTGTAGCGAGAAGGCCTTTAAGTCCTTTGCTGTCCCAGGAAAAATACAAATCCTGTTTTTAATGGGCAGCTTGTAAGGGTCCAGGATTCTGCCTCTTTCTCCATCCCTATAGCAATCTGTGACTATGTTGTTCTTTTTTAGACAGGGTCACCCTACATAGGTGAGGCTGGCCTTGAACTTTGTAGCCCAGGCTGGCCTCAAATTCACAGCAATCCTCCTTCCTCAGCCTCCCAAATGCTGGAATTACAGGCATGTGCCATCACACCCTGCTATTCTGTTGTTCTTGTAACAATAGAATGGGCTGTGTTTACCAACTTCCAAGGTTACCCTGTTTATACTTTAGGTGGATGTCTCCATTTCATCTGCTTTAAGACTTTTAAGGTTTTGAGCCAGTGGTGGTGGCACGCAATGTAATCCCAGCACTTGGGAGGCCGAGGCAGGAGGATCACAGCGAGTTCAAGGCCAGCCTGGGCTACACAGCAAGCTGAAGGCCATCCTGAACTACATAGTAAGACCCTGTCTCAAAAAAAAGAAGACTTTAAGGTTTTTCCAATCCCTCATCAATAGCCTGAACTTTATATTGGTCCTGGACCTTATCAGCACACTGAGAGATGGCACATTCTCTTGAGCTAAAGTTTGAGACCACACCCTTGTGGGAATCTTACCTAGAGGTAATGATTAAGAAAGTGAAGAAAAATCACATCTTTGTTTTCCAAGTAGGGACCAGCTGCCTGTCTCCAGCTTGCTAATGACTAACTTTCTGCCTAACGTCATGACTATATCACTGGAGAGGAAGAGAACTTGTCACATTTAAGGGACTGAAAGAGCTGAGCTGATAACGTTGGAGAAGGTAAATCAGGCAGACCTCACAGGCTACAGGTACAGCTAGGATTTGAGTCTTTTTCCTACAAATGATGGGAAACTAGGGAAGGGTCCTTCTACCTCATGAACAGAGAACCACTTGAAGGAAATTCAGAGATCTCTGTTTCACCTTTTTACACATGAGGAATTTCAGATTTGATATTCTTTTCAAAATATTACACCCTGGCTAAGCCTCCATAAAACTCACACATCCCAATGGTAAAAGATGTGGAGGGATGTACTCCTACAAATGTGAATAATTTAAAACAGCTGGATGCTTTTAAAGGCTGTGATACAGGTGAGCTGTAGGATATGCTGGGCTCCCAGAGGCAATAGGAAAGTCCAAAATTTCAATTCAGGGGTTGGGGATTCAGCTCAGTGGCAGAGCACTTGGCTAGTTAAGCACAGGGCCCTGAGTTAGATTCCCTCACAGCCAAAAGGAAAAAAAATTTTTTTTTCAATTGAGCCTTTAACAGGCTTAATTTTGGCCTATTATTTAGGCAGCCTGAAAGGGACAAATTCCAATTCAGCCCTAAATGTCAATTGAAAGAGTTGGACCCCGTAGGTTGAGTTTTTTTGTTTTTTGTTTTGTTTTTAATTTTTCCAGTACTGAGGATTGAACTCAGCACCTTCACAATGAGCTACATCTTCCAGCCCCACACTACTCCCCGCCACACACACGCACACACACACATACACACACCCCTTTTTTAAAATTTTGACACAAGGTTTCACCGAGTCACTAAATTACCCAGACTGGGCTCCAATTTGTAATCCTCCTACCTCAGCCTCCCAGAGTGCTGGGATTATAGGTGTGCACCACCACACCCAGCTAAGGCCCCAAAGTTTTGCCTAATATTTTAAGAGTTGCACATACATATAATTTATACTCTATCATTCACCCCTTTCGGTGTACAGTGATTTTTTTTGGCAAACAGTGCAATCAACCCCACAATCCAGTTTCTGGGCATTTCCAGCACACTGAAAAGATCCTTAATACCCATCACTCTATCTGTTAATCCCTGGCCAGTTCCCACCCTCAAACTCAGGTTTGCTTACTTTTTTTTTTTTTTTTTTTGGTGCTGGGGATTGAACCCAGGGCCTTGTACTTACTAGGCAAGCACTCTAACCACTGAGCTAAATTCCCAGCATGGTTTGCTTACTTATTTACGTGTGTTTCATTGTGTAGAAATGACCTTACAGACTCAAGATAACTCTCCCATGGAAGCGAAGACTAGAGTGGCAGTGAATGAGTATGGGGTGTTCATGTTCATCGGCCCATCCAAATTATGTCCAGGCTGGTTCTGTATTGAGGAATCCATTCAGTCCCTGAGGGAAACCACAGGTGGGCTGTCCTACGTGGCACTTATTATCTAAAAGGGGCAAAAGGAGGAGCGCCTGCTTCTACGCCCAGTGTGCGTGCATCTGTTTAGACGTGAACGCACACCACGTGCCAGGACGCGATGAGAAAAGCGTATCCAGGACCAGTCCTGTGCCTTGTGCGGCTGTGCAGCTTCTCGGGCACCTCCAAACGGTAACCGAAATTCCCGGCTCAAGACCCGTTGGTTCTGCAGTTGAGGTGTAGCCGTCTCGGAAGTGGGCGCCCATCCTTGATACTCAAAGAAAACAAGCCTGGCAAGTAATCCCCACGCCTCTCTCCCTGCTAGAGTTTACAAGCAACACCAAGTGCAGCAGGCCGCTCGTCCCCGCCACCTGGGAAACTCCCTCTCCCTTAGCCACACCCCTCAGTTACCAGGCTGCCTCTCGTTGGCTAGCAAAGGTTTTAGTCCCGCCCCCTTGGGTCGACTCCAGCAGCCACGTATCACGTTTTACGTGTCTCGGGCCCGAAAGAGGAAGTTACGCGAGACTCAGAGAGCTGCGGGAACTCTGGGAGGATATAAGCCGCTGAAGGGAGTGGGGTGGGCAGACGGCATTGGAAAGCGCCGGAAGTGGTCTTGGTGAGGAGGGTGGGAGAGGGCTGCCGAAGCAGTTCCCTCGGCGTAGCTGGGCGCCTCAGCAAGGCGCCCTTGCACTCCTTTCCGAGTGCTTGGCCCAGTCTCTCCCACTCTACCGAAGATGGACTTCAGGGAAATCCTCCTGATAGCTTCCAAAGGACAAGGCGTCAACAATGTGCCCGTAAGTAGCAGCCGGGCGCCCGGTCTTCAAGTTCGGGATGTGTGGCCCGTGGATTTGGGCGACTTATTTCCTTTGCTTGGGTTTGGGCTCCTGGGAATTTGAGGCTTCGAACAGGAAGGAGGGGGGCCTTCTCGTGGGAGGGTTTCGCAAGCGTGGTTACCTCTGCATCAGAGACTTTGTGGTTCGGATGTTTCCGAGTTTCGGGAAAGCGGCTGAATGAGCCTCGCCTGGTACACGGTGGACTCTAGCGCCAGTGGTTTCTGGTTTTCGCCATAAACTAAAGCCCGCAGGCCGAGGAGCAAGACTATACGTAGGGGAATTAGGGGTTTTGGAAACTTGGTCTGATAAGCCTTTTGGCTGGTTTGAGTCTTGAGCGAGTTCTCTGATTCTGGCCCCACCCACAGGGCCAACGAAGTAATTACTTTATCACTTGCCAAGGGGGTAACATCATCTCTCTCTCTTTTTTCTTTTCTTTTCTTTTTTTTTTTTTTCTTTTTTTGTGCTGGAGATTGAACTCAGGGCCTTGTGTTTTCCGAGGCAAGCACTCTAACCACTGAGCTAAATCCCCAGCCCCTCGTCTCTTTTTTGGTTTTTTTTTTTTGAGACAGGGTCTCTCTGTGTAATTCAGATTGCCCTGGAACTCACAGTGATCCTCCTGCCTCAGCCTCCTGAGCGCGTGTATTACAGGCGTGTGCCACCGCACCCTGCAGACCTCTTGTCTAGCATGCGCTTGGTTCTGTTTTGATCCCGTATCCCACCCCACCCCACCCCCGCCAAAAAGTAAGGTAGTTTCAGCTTCCGTTTTTCTTGTGGCATTCCAGATATCAATCTTTATTTGAAATCTTGGTCTAATTCGCTTAGTAAATGTTTGCCAGTTCGCTCATATTCTTAGAGTGATGTAAGGCTTAAATGCTAACGTGTAGAGAGGTCTGGTTTGTGGGGTTGTAGCTGTTTTGCATAAACTAATCATTTCTGGATCCTCAGATGGTACCCACAGGACAGCTGTAAACTGATAAATTGCATTGTGATATCTGTGGTTTGAGTAGTGAGGTGTGGAACTCAAACACATCTCTCTTAAAGTCAATTCAACTGGAGTTTCTTGAGCTCTCACTATGTACTCCGCATTTTCTAGTTTTTTTCCTAGATTTTTGCATATTGCAATACTAGTTTTTTCTCTTCTGCCATTTTTCTTGTCCAATCTAGCCCATCCTTTTACCCTTTTTTTCAGGTTTTTTTTAGGGGCGAGTACATGTTTGCATTACATAATGATTACATTCCTCGTGGGGAGTTGGTACATGTACAGGACACATCTCCATTCTCTTTTTCATCCCCTTTCCCTCCACTCCTGCCCCCTCCTTTACCCTTTTGAAAATGTTGGTCTGAAGGTAAAAGTCTATCTCCATTTATTTTATATATAAGCAGATATGTGTGTGTGTGTGTGTGTATATATATACACATATGTCTAAATATATATATATGATCATCTCCCAATCTGAGTAGTCAGAATAATCATTCTGCAAGCCGTGAGCCTTAAGCCCTGCATGTTGAAGCTATAGGCCCAAAACTTTGAACAACAGAATTAACTTACGCTTTTTTTTTTTAAAGACAGGATTTCATTGTGTAGTCCAGGCTGGACTCACTGTGTAGCCTAAACTGACCTCAAGCTCATGGCAGTCCTTGTGCTTCAGCCTCCCAAGTGCTGGGATTATAGGTGTGTACCACCATACGTGGCTGCATCTGTAAATTTTTAAATGTCTATATGTATTGGGTCTAGTAATCATTCATCTTTGCATAATTTGGTCCATTATGTCATTCTCAATCTTGAATTTGAGTAGAAGTCAAAGATAAATAATACTAGCTTCGGTGGAAGAAGCAGAACCAAGTTCTTATTTTAAAAGGCAGTAACTGCTGGATGAAAAGCAGACAGGCAATCCTAAAGAGAGAAACTTTTAAGTATGTGTTTATTTAAGGATATATGTGATCCATCTCTGATTACAATAACAGGAAGTGAAAAGAAAAATGGATAAATGAAGAAGTAATTTTAAAATTTAACTGATGAATAATATGTGTATATTTTATGAATCAAACTCTCTGTCATTCCTCAAAAGCTAGTAAACCTAGAGGTTTGACTTAGCATTCAAAACTTTATCTTTTTGCATGGAATGAGTCACAAAAATAGTGAAGAATAGAACAAGTTAAGTAGCAGTTAAATTTAATCCATGGTTTTACTTTAACTCGATTCCTCTTGTTTACTTTCATTTTCTTCAACAGCTCAAAATAATTTGGGCCCTTGGCAAACATACAAAATATTAACATATCCCCATACTCCTATACCTCATATTTAATATGCATTACCAAAAGCTTTGTTTGTTTGCAGTGCTGAGGATTGAACCCAGGACCTCAGGTACTAGGCAAGGGCTCTGCCAAGGGGCTTTACTCCAAGCCCCTCATACTTCTATAAGAAATACAGTTATTGATAGAATAATTAATATGATTGAAGTCTCCACATTCCCCCAGTCTTTAAACATACAAGACATTCTGTACAGTGTACCAGAGTATTACAAAACAAGTATCCTAATAAACTGCCATCTAGGGGTTGGGTAGAGCTCAAGTGGTAGAGCGCTTGCCTAGCAAGCACAAGGCCCTGAGTTCGATCCCCAGCACCACCACCCCCCAAAAAAACCCTACCATCCTAGCCAATAAGCTTTTTTTTTTTTTTTTGTGGTGCCGGGGATCGAACTCAGGGCCTGTGCTTGCAAGGCAAGCACTCTAATCACTGAGCTAAATCCCCAGCCCCTGCCAATAAGCATTTAAAAGATTGACACATAAGTGTGTGTGCGTGTGTGTGTGCGTACACACACACATACCAGAGGTACCATACTTAGAAAATGCTTGACCTAAATTTGATTAGTGTTGTGGAAACCACAGAGGCTTCACAGTATCTGAGAGCAAAGCTACATCCTTTCCTAGTGTTTGGTTCTTTTCCTGTTGTAACTATTTCATTTGGGTTCTATTAGAGTTGACATTCAAAGTTTAGTATTCAGAGTTCTTAGGTCAGAACTTCACTACAGAAAGGAAATCCATTGACTAGTGATGATTCAACTAAAATCCAAGAGGATAAAAAGTAAAACACGTATGGAACCACTTTTGACTTTTTTGCAGAGCTTTATTCTTAAAAGATGTTTATTGCATCCGGCTTGAGATACAGGTTGAGTAATCCCTTGCCTGAGATTCTTGGGACCAGAAGCATTGGATTTCAGAATTGTATAATATTTGCATAAACATAATGAGATATGGGGATGGGAGTCATCTGAACACTAAATTCATTTGAGTTTCATACATACCTTATATACAGTTTGAAGATAATTTTATATAATATTTTTAGTGTGCATGTGTTTTGACTTTAACCCATCACATGAGTCAGATGTGGTTGACTTCTTATCACAGTGCCATTTAGCACTTAAAAAGTTTGGGACTTGGGAACATTTCACATTTTCACATTAGGGGTCCTCAACTGACATTTGTACTGACATTTCCCTAATAATCCTTTCCCTTATTTCTTTTTAGAAGTAAGTTCTTGCCTGTAATCTCAGCACTTTGGGAGGCTGAGGCAGGAGGATTGTCACAAGTTTGAGGCCAGTCTGAACTACATAGCAAGACCCTGCCCCACCCGCCCCACCCCCCACAGAGGAAGTTCTCTTCATAATGTTGTAGTTCAAATAAAAGTTGGGTTGCATCATGCCTAGTTATACTAGGCACACTATCATTCCCCAGTGGAAAATTGAATACAAAATAACAGCTGACCAAGGTGATGTAATCAGTCCTTGTCACTTAGCTCTGTCTTATTTAAAGAAGAAAAGATATTTTTGGTAACTTTGCACTTGATTTTTCTCTGTGGGTTTCAGTACCAATAAGTAAAGAACAAGCCTTTGTGTGGTATCCGATTCATAAGGATTTGGAGGTCTACAGTACCTCAAGGATAAGAGCTGTAGGTACTGAAAGCAAATGGGCCAAGTACATTCTGTAATGTAATTTTTTTTTTTCTGTTTCCCACTCTGGGGATCAAACCTTGCACATGCTAGCAGGTGCTTGTCTACTGTGCTAACCCCCAGGCTTAATGCAACTTCTTGAAGTATGCCTATAAAATGATAGGCTCCGACCTCCGTGTACTCAAAATAGGTCTGCTATATGTATAGTGTGTAGTGTTTCTTTTTAAAGAACAGTATGGTCTGAGCATGGTGGCACATGCCTGTAAATCCAGCTGTTTGGGAGATTGAGCAGGAGGATCACAAGTGTGACACCAGCCTGGGCTTATAGCTAGCTATACATAGCCAGTTCAAGGCCAGCCTGGGCTATATGAGACCCTGTCCCATAAAACAGAGGGGAAGAGAGAGAGAGGAGAACAAACAAAAAGCATGGGCCAACACAAAAGTTTCTGGAGGATCCTTTTTTGGGTAACATTGGTCTGTAATTGCATGGATCCCCTGGTGGATTGAAAGATGCCTTGTCGAGGCCTTGGGGTATCTCTGGGTCTCTAGACTAAAGCAGTACTTCTCAACCAGTGTGTCGGGGAGAAGATCTTTTAGAAACTCCTATCCATCTTGTCCCTGGATGGATTCTGTCTGTTACTTCTCTTCCCCACCACTACCTAGAGAATGTCTTTGAATAATGATGATAAAAACAATTAACATTTATAATGCTTACTGTGTTGGGCACTGCTCTAAGCACTTTATGTATTAATTTAATCACTATAATAACCATGTAAGGGTTATCTTACAGTTGTAGAAACTGAGGCCCAGAGACATGAAGAAACTTACTCAGGGTCACACAGCCAGTAAATGATAGGACTGTTTGTAACAAAGTAGAGAGTCTGTGCAGGCATACTGGCTCCAGAGTGTTCCTCTTAATTGGAAGCATACATTGAATGAATGAGGGACATGTATTGAAAAAGTTGTCAGCTATACAGGCTAAACTCATCCATGTCCCTGCCCCCACCTCCTGTCTAAAATAGCTTTAGGTGATGACACTGTTTGGTTTTCTTTTTATGACATTGTCAGTGTAAAGTCTGATGGGAGAGAAATTTAAAGGCCAAACCAAGGGCGTTTGGAAACAGGTAGATAGAGAGATATTAAGTCTGTTCAGGAGATTTCTAGCATGATTAACAGAAATGAGTCTGAGAGTAAAGGAGGTTAAGAGAGGAAGTTTAGTTGTAGACCTGCAGTAATAATTTGAGATAACAGTATCCAAGAAGCAGGTAGATATTAGGGAACGTCACTTAAGACTGAGGTTAGAGCTAGAGCTGAAATGCTGGATTGGGGATGTAGCTTAGTGGTAGAGCACTTGCCTAGCAAGCGCAAGGCCCTGACTTTGATCCCCAGCACCAAAAAAAAAAAAAGAAAGAAAGAAAGAAAGTGTTAGAGTTAAATTGGAAGTAAATTATGTTATAGTGAGAACATTTTCAGACCTGAGTCAGAAGACCTGGTTTCTAATATGGACTCTGCTAAAAACTGTGCTTGCCAGTAAATACAGTCAGTCCTTTTTGGGCCTTTTTTTTTTTTTTTTTTTTTTTGGGTGGTGGTGCCGGGGATTGAACTCAGTACTCTGACCACAAAGCTAAATCCCCAGCCCCTTGGGCCATTTCTAAACTGAAGGTTGAACCAGACAATTTCAGAGATATCTATTTGATAATCAGGCATATTTTTATAAACCTAGTAATAGTAAATATTACATTTAACGCCATAGCAATCATGCATAGGGTGCTTTTCGATGTTTCATTAATTCTTACCCTCTGAGCCACACAGCTAAAGTAGCCTAATGCAAACAATTATTTTCCTACATTCATTCCCTTACTGTGGTATCTTGAGAAGATATTCAAAATTGTGTCGTCCTTATTAAAGATGTGTCTGAATATTCCTAATTCCCCCCCCCCTTCTTTTTGGAGACAAGGTCTTGCTATGTAGTTCAGGCTGACCTTGAATTTACTGTGTAGCCCAGGCTGGCCTCGAACTCCCGGCAATCTTCCTGCCTCAGCCTCCCGAGTGCTGGAATTACCCAAGTGTTGGGATTATAAGCATGTACCACTACACCCAGCTGAATCTTCCTAATTCTAACCAGTAACAAAAAACTCTTAATTTATGAAAAATCATCAGGAAATGTATGTTTTTCTTCAGTTACAACAGCATTGCCTTCTGAATAAAGAACAGCTTTCAAGAAAGAATTGACTATTGATTCCAGTATATTTGGTGAATACGTAATTCTAGACTGAAAGCTCTTTATTTTCTCAGTCTGACTATGACAGTATAGTTTTTGCAAGAACACGTGTTTCAAAGTGACTTTATTTTCTAGATCTTTTGGCTTCAAAATTATAAATCTTGGCAAAATCTCTGTGCTGTATTTAAATGGCATAAGCACCACCCTTGTGGATCATTCACTGGGGTACAGCAGAATGACTTGAGTTGGCTTGCAGTGTAATAGGCTGGGTGTGCTTTGTATCAAAGAAACGCTTGTCCAGCTGCTTTTCATGAGCTGAAACAATGAAGCAGCCTGATGCCTTGAATCAGATTTAGATTCGATGGGTATGATATGCTGTTAGAGCTTGATGTGACCATCTGACGCAGGGGAAAGCGCCAAATAATTCTTCTGCCTTATTAAATAAGTAGACTGAAGCATACCCCCCTGCTCCACATCGTTCTCTTTTGGACTCTACCCCTGGGGGGTGGGGAGCTGTCTTATAAAGTATGTCATTATACCAAATCTTTTGATGCAAGGGTCTGATTGCACCCTCCTTTTGAAAGGTTTAGCCAGGCAGAGACAGCCCATATACCCAGCTGAAGAACAGATAAGTAATGTTCTGTGTCTATACAATGGGATATTTTGGGGGCATTAAAAGAATGAAATACTAATACGTGCTACACAACATTGAAAACATGTTAAATAAAAGAAGCCAAATAGAGACACCTGAACTTGTTTGTCATCCCAGCTAAAGTCCTTGGGTTCTGCTTTCAGTACCTACACAAAGGGCTATGTTATCAGTCAGTGTTCTCCAGAGAAACAGAATCAGTAGACTTTATTTTAGGGAATTGATTATGGGGGCTGGCAAATCTAGAATATGTAGGGCAAGCCTGCAGGCTGGAAAATGAGCCGGGAATAATGCTAGTCATGAGGTAGAATTATTCTCTGAATGTTAGAGATCTGCTTTGAAGTCCTTCAGCCGATTGGAGGAAACCCAGTCCCTTTATGGCGAGCAAGCTGATTTACCCAAAGTCAGTTGATTATAGACATTAATCATACCTACATAATACCTTCACAGCAACATCTAGGTTAGTATCTGGTTAAATAACTAGTACTATAGCCTAGCCAAGTTAACACACAAAATTAACCATCACGGCCATGAAGTCATTTCATTTATATGCAGTGGCTAGAATGGGTACGTTAGTGGTGCCAGGAGCTGTGGGGAGAGGGAAATGGGGAGTAACTACTAAAGGATAAGGGTTTCGTTTTGAGATGATGACTATGTTCTAGAATCAGCGGTGATGGTTTGTACAACTCTGAATATACCAAGAATTGTACATGAGTGGATTTTGTGGCATTTGAATTAAGTCTCACAAATGAAGTCTCTCTAAGTAAAATGATGATCTGTGGTGAGCCAGCTCTCCCCTCTCCCCTAGATTTCTAGGTTATGACCTGAACTTTGCCTAACAAAATGTTTTAATTTTTTTAGCTCTCTGTGCGCTTGAGTGCATTTTCCCAATTTGAGGGAATGTGAGAAACTATTATGACTCAGTTCATGTGAACAGGATTGTCAGTAAACAAGATTAAGCTTCACCAATGCAGTATTGACCTTGCTCTGTCTTCAGCTTGTTTTTCAAGTCATTCTTAGCAGATTCACAAAACAGACACTTTGTAGATGTGTCGATTCCTTCTGTATGGGATAACAAATACTGGGTTAAAGGTGAGGCCAGCATAAATATATTTAAGACTTAGTGAGGGTTTTTTGTTTGTCTGGTAGTTTGAGACAGGGTCTCCCTTTGTATTGGTGCTGGCCTGGAACTCTTGGTGATCCTCCTGCCTCAGCCTCCTAAGTGCTGGGATTATAGGCATACACCACCACACCCCGCAATACTTAGTGTTTTGTTTTTTTTTATCAGAGCAGAATTTGAAGTAGGCATATGAATTGATGGGAACAGTGAGTAGTTTAAAAACAGCTAAAAGTAGTCTTTGTAATTCTTTTCAGAGCAGAGCTGAGTTCTTGAATACTCCTTTCCTTGTTTGGGTGCCTTTCCTGTATTTTGTTTCCTAATTCAGTGCTTATTAAAGGGCAGTGCATATACGCCTGGCTATACATGATTTCAGGCAATATACAGATTTTTTTTTTTAGTAGTTAAATATTTTACATGAATTTTAAAAATACAACTAGATTTTCAAGTGAGTCATTTCAGGATATTATTGCTGAGGTGAAGTTCAGCATTGTAGTTATGGATCATAGTGTTAGGTCTACTTGAATTTTTTAAAATTAGTCAATAATAGTGCAGGAGCCAGACATGGTGGCACATGGCCATAATCCCAACACTCAGGAAGCTGAGGCAGGAGGATCCCAAGTTCAGGGCCAGCCTGGGCTATATAGCAAGACTAGGGGGGAAAAGTACAGGTAGTATACTGAAAAGGCAGAAATCACGAGGGTGACTTGCAGGGGACAGAAGCCTGGTCAGCACTACGTTAAACCAGCCCCATCGACACTTGGCTCTTTGAGCACCGGCACAGTTTTCAGGGAGGAGCAGCTTTTCTGGTGGTTACATCCCCATTTCTATCTCTGAAAGTCCCAGATTAAGGACAGAAGATCTTATTAGGTGAAGCTCAGGGCTCTAATCACCTGACAACAAATGAGGCCTGTTCTAAATGAGTAACACAGACTGTTATGGTCACATTTTTTCTGAGCGAACCCCATGTAAGTTGTGATTTGGCAGGTGACTCTGAACTATAGTTTTTGTTTCTGTTTTTCGCAGTGCTGGGTATGAAACCCAGGGCCTGCCTTATACGTACGTGCTGGGCAAGCACTCTACCACTGAGCCCACACCCTCAGCACTGTCAGCTATGTTAGTAGTTAGGCAGTAACAGGAAGATCTTACGTCTTGGCAACAAAAATCCAAGTTTCCTCTCCAGCTCTTTCTAATGGGTAGAGAGGTTAGGGTTAGGGTTAGGGTTATGGGTCTTTGTGTGTGTTAGTCAACTCAAATTAGGTATTTTTGTTCGCGGTAACATTGCCACAATGAAATGTTAGCCTGCATGGACACGGCCTAGGCTTGAGGTTCTCTTGTATATGTGCTGCCAAAACAAGCATGGTTCTCTTCATGTAAACTTTATATGTCTAGTTAGGTTAGCAATGTTCGCTTTCTCCTTAGTCTTCTGTTCCCTCTGCCCCCTTTTAGACATTGGGCGCCTTTTCACTATAGAGTCTACAGTTCAGTTTTCAAAGATATGGACTAATTAAGGGATCTCACTGTGCCCCAGCTGGGGTGGCTGGAAGAAGTTGGATGCTGCCTTGGAACTTCTCTGTCAGGGATGTGTCAGTTGTCAGCGTTGCTGTCATGCAGGATTTTCAGGTTGTATTAGAGCCTGCCTATTTCGCCAGCTGCATGCTTGGTAGACTAATATAGTTGGAACTTTAGCCTGTTTCAAGAAACTTTGTATTTGGCAGCTTTATAAAATGCACAGATTCATTGACTTTCCTCCAGGAGTTTCATACACATTGTGGAAATACTTTTTTGATTTATAAGCTGCTCACTGTGGTTTCAGGTTTTTTTCTACTAGCACAGCAGCAGGTTCAGTAGATAAGAATGGCATCTGTCCAACAAGATAAAGAGGGAGAATCCTTTAAAAATCTTATTTCCAGGGCCGGGGGTTTAGCTCAGTGGTAGAGTGGTTGACTCACATGTGCAAGACGCTGGGTTTGTTCCACTGCATGGCAAAAAATCTTTTTAAAAATCTTATTTCTTGGCTCATAAATTTAATGTAGAATGATCCTAGAGGTGAATCCTCTCTGGTCTGCATTATTAGCTCTCTGTTTACCATACTTCTCTAATAGATCCTTATAAAATAGAAATAGTTTTCCTTTCATAGTTTAGATTAATATTATTTTTATTTTAGTCATTTTCCTCTGCAGTTACATAAAAACTAAAGTCCAGAGTCTTCTGTGCCAGGCTAGTATTAGCACTTTTGGGGGGAGGGATATGATAACCTGTCTAAAAGACAGTTTGTATAGCAAATTGATAGTTAATATAAGCACTACAGTTAAAGATTACAGAGAATTGGGCTCTTATCTCTGTTTAGAGTTCCCCCCTTGTATTTATGTATGTGTGGTACTGGGGATTGAATCCAGGGCCTTTGCACTGAGCTACATCCGTAGCCCTTTTTGATTTTTTGCTTTGAGATAATCTCACTCAGTTGCCCAGGCTGGGCTGGAATTTGTGATCCTCATGCCTCAGTCCCTTGAGTAGTGGGATTAGAGGTGTGTAACTCCTATACCAACTTCCTGTATTTATTAGTTGTGTGTGTGTGTGGTACATGTAGTGTATGTAGTGTGTGTCTGTTTGCTGGGGAACAAACCCAGGGCCTCATACATGCCAGGCAAGCACTACTTGAGGTGCTTCTCAAGATTTCTTTGAGGTGCTTTTAGAGGTGGTTTGTCCTAGCCTTTACCTGTAGTACCAGAATCTCTGGTTTTTTTGTTTGTTTTGTTTTGTTTTTTTCTT
>PVJO010027225.1:0-19980 GCA_004026905.1 Hystrix cristata | reverse complement strand
TACCAAAAAAAAAAAAAAAAAAAAGAAAGCATTATAAAAAGAAAAACAATAATGGTTTTGATTAATTTTAACTGAAGCCATAATATGTTGCAATGGAATAATGAAAAGAATAGAACATGGGCTGTGAAGTCATACCTGCCTAGATTTAATTCTTAACACTCTTTCAAGTTGTGAAAGTCTGAGTAAACCATGGGTATGCTGGTATCTCTATAATATGCTGGCTTTGATTCCTTCAGGTATATACCAAGGAGTGTGGTATAGCTGATTCAAATGATGGCTTTAGTTTTAATTTTTTGAGTCACCTGCCTACTTTTTTTTTTTTTTTTTGTGCTGGGGATCAAACTCAGGGCCTTGCACTTGCTAGCCAAGCACTCTAACCACTGAGCTAAATCCCCAGCTCACCTGCCTACTGATTTCTAATTTACATTCTTCTCATCAACAATATATAACATGCAAGTATACTATATTTCTTGCTGCATCTTTCTCTTTACTTTTGTTGTTATTGTTGTTCTAGAAATTTAACCTAGGGCTTTTGCACTGAATTATGTCTCTCGGCCCTTTTTTTATTTTTAATTTTGAGACATGGTTCTTGTCAAGTTGCCCAGGCTGGGCTCAAACTCTTTAATTCTTCAGTCCCAGCCTCCCACAGTGTTGAAATTAACAGGTGTATACCACCATTTCCGTTCAGTAATTTTTTTTTCCTGTTCATTCTTAACATGGTACATACTTCACAACCTTCCCCTCGTTATTACCAGCCCCAGTCAGTTTATAATGGTTATTCATTATTTTTCTGATTTAAATACCCTTTCTGCAATTTCGAAGCCTCACCTGATCAAGCTCACAAATCATTTTGGTACTTTTCAGTTGATTGATAGAATTGTGTGTTGGAATCATGATTGAGGACATATTAAATAATGAATGAAAATATGTCTGTTACAACATTAATTTTATTATTGTGTTGTTACATTTTCAGAAAACTGCTAAAGTTCCTGTAGAACCAAAGTAGAATTATATAAGAACATAATGGGTAAGTTATATAAAGATAAATTTTCTATTTCAATTAGTTAGCTAGTTTTTCTTATTGATTAAAGAAAGATAGGCCTTCTGAGTCATTGAATACAAGTAAGAAAATAGCTAAACTGAAATTAGCTGTTTGTGTCAACAGCTTATGTTTACTGTATATTCCTGGAAGGCAGATCAGTAACAGTATTGTGCCAGATCTAATTGGTAATACCTAGTGAGTAATTTACCTTCAGAAATTTGTAACTTTCCCAACAATCATAAAATGGTTTGTCTTAGAAAATATATTAGAAACAATTTTAAACTGAAATAATTGATTTTTTTAAATGTTCTTAGATGTTAGCAGAAAATTGCTGAAAAGCATATGTGCTTGAATAGTCTAATTTAGAAGTTAGTTACATCTTTGAGTCCTCCAGAATTTTTTTTTATGAAAAATTGAAAGAATAATATACTAATATAGCTTCTGCTGGATCATTAATGTTTTGCCCTATTTGCTCTCTGCGTGTTTTTGTGCTGCTGCTCTGCTGTTCAGTGTTCCTACAACACCGCTTTGTATTTAAATACTTCCACATGTGTCTCCTAATTTAGTCCATGTCAGAACTTCCCACTTGTTTCAGTAGTGATCTTTACAGCAGATTTTCTGATATTTTTTGTTTGTTTTTTGGTTTTAATCTAGGACCCAAGAAGAGATCACTTATTGTATTAGCTTGTTTCTTTAGTTTCCTTGTTTTGTTTTGTTTTGATTTGATTTAGTTTTGATGCAGAGTCTCACTATACAGTCCAGGCTGGCCTAGAACTAACTACATAGCCCAGCTGGCTTCAAACTTGCAGCTCTCCTACCCCAGTTAGAGTGCTGGGACTACAGGCATCAGCCACCATGCACAGCCTCCTTAGTGTCCTTTAAATAGTTCCGTATTTGGGTGGGGGGCATGGAATGAAATTCTTTGGTGACAAAAATGTTGGGCATTTAGCTCCACAGTAGAGCACTTGCCTAGGAAGTGCCAAGCCCTAAGTTCGATCCCCAGCACCAAAAAAAGAAAAGTTATGTTGAGCAAACTACTGTGGCTAAAGCCAGTATTTTGGTAGTGCAAATACCTGGCAGCAGATGTACTCTCTTCTCACCTCTTTTTATTTTGGTGGTGGCGCTAGGAATTGAAGCCAGGGCCTTGTACATGGTGGGAACCACTCTACCACGGTATCACCTAATCCCTCTACCTTGAAGTTTTAAAGGCTGATATTTTGTGTGTATTACTTCAATGATCCACTAATTTAACTTGGCAGTAAATAGTTTTAAGATTGCTTTTATGGATCAGAAATAAAATGCTGAGTAAAAGAAACTAACTTCTGGATTTGGAGCTTGCCAAAGGAAGGTTATCTCATATGACATGTAAACTTTAATCATAAACTATACATTTTATTTCTAAAAATGTATTTCACGTGATAGGATCAAAGTCATACTTTTTTTGAGATAGTGTCTTACTATGTAGTTCAGGCTGGCCTTCAACTCACTATGTAGCCCAGGCTGACCTCAAACTCACAGCGATCCTCCTGCTGGAATTACAGATGGGTCCACCACACCCAGCTTAAATATCAGCAATCTTTTTGGTTTTGAATTCCTCAAATGTTAACCTTGGTAAACTTAATTTATCCATCCATCCTTCCTTTTTTCCTTCCTTCCTTCCTTCCTCTGTCCGTACTTCCCTTCTGCCCTGGCATTGAACCCAGGGGCATTCTACCATTGAGGTATATTCCTAGTACTTAATTTCTTATTTTGACGTGGTTTTGCTAGTTTTCCCAGGTTGGCCTCAAACATGTGATCCTTCTGCCTCAGCCTCCCACATAGCTGGGATTATAGGCCTGTGCCACCACTACAGGCACTCTTTCTTTTTAATACATATGTAACACAAAACTTATTTCACTACTTACTTTACTTTAGATGGTGAGGAGAAAACCTATGGCGGCTGTGAAGGCCCTGATGCTATGTATGTCAAATTGATATCTTCTGATGGTCACGAATTTATTGTAAAAAGAGAACATGCACTAACATCAGGAACAATAAAAGCCATGTTGAGTGGCCCAGGTAAGTACAGTTCTTTGTTTTCTTTTATTGTTGCTAAACATTGGCAGGTGAGTATTTTTGGATTTTGAGACAGAATCTCACTATGTAGTTCAGGCTGGCCTCTGGTCTCAAACTCGCTATGTAGGCCAGGCTGGTCTTGACTCAGGGCAGTCCTCCTGCCTCAGCCTTCCAAGTGCTGGGCTTACAGGCCAGTGCCAGCATACCCAGCTGCTAAATGTGTTTTTTAAGTTGAATCAAATGACTCCTAGTATTTAAAGTGAGAGTAACTCTTCTAACATTATTGCATGATTATATTGATTAGAAAAGAATTGGCTCTGCCATTTTCTGAGTTTTTGACTCTGAAAAGACTAAATTGATTATATTGTAATAGAAAACTTTGTTTCCCTACATTTAGTTTCCATTGTCAGTGTCTTAACAAAGACTGATTCAGCGTACCTAAAGGGGAGTTGTAGTTACTGCCAAATCAGAATTTAACTCATTGCTGTGAGTATTCATTACATGATGCCAGTAGTAGACTGTTAAAAAAAATTTGTCCCTCTGAGTAAAGGCTGAAGGATGTTACATATGTGGATAAAAATATGTTGATGGATGTCTGAAAGCTATGAGGTGCTAGTAAACAAAGAAAAGATTCTTCTGAGGGTATACGGTTAACATGAGCAGTTTTTTCTTCTTTTGCAGTCTTGGAAATTGAACCTAGAGTGACTCTACCACTGAACTGTATCCCCAGCCAGTTTTATTTTTTTATTTTTAGACAGAGTCTCACTAAGTTGCCCTGGCCAACCCTGCTCATAAATATATTTTTTTCAAATTAAAGGAGGAAATACTGGGTTTCCTTGCCAGAAAAAAATTTTTTTAAACAGTATTTCTTGGGCTGGGGGCAAAGCTCAGTGGTAGTGCATGTGTTCAGCATGCACAAGGCCCTGGGTTCGGGCCCCAGTGCCAAGAGAGTATTTCTCATTATTTAGTACTTTATATATTTACTCACTGCCAAAAAGCCAAATTAGAAAATATGTTACTTGCTGTGACATTATTTTTATGTGGCGGTTCAATACAGCATAGGGCTTCTGGTAATCTGTAAAGACGCAATTCCCTGAACTCAATCTTCTAAAGGAACAATTTAGCTTTTTCCCATCCTTCTTACCTTTCCATACTCAGATCACCAAGATTCTTAGGAAAAACTGTTTAAGTCCCTAGTCTGCAGGGAGAGAGTTAGATTTTTAAAATTCAGTCTTGATGAATCTCAAATTCTGTCTTAATAAAGTTTTTTATGTTGTTTATACTCAGAATTCAGGTAATTTGTGAGTTGCTGAGTGGGGTTATTCTTTTAACATTTGTTGGTTTGCTAGGGCTGCCCTAACAAGTACCAGGGACCAAATGGCTTAAACAACAAGACTTGATTTTCTCACAATTCTGGAGTGTAAAGATGGAAGTTGAAAGTGTTAGCAGTGATTTCTTCTGAGGCCTCTCCATGCTGTTGTAGATAGTCCTCTCCCTGTCTGGTCTTCCCTCTGTACCTGTCTTGTGTCCTAATCTGTTCTTATGATAGTCATCAGATTGCTACCCAGAGACCTCATTTTATCTTAATTAGATCTTTAAATACAGTCATGTTCTGGGCTACTAGGTACCTCCAACATAGGAATTGGGGTGGAGGGCACTATTCAGCTCATACCATAAAACAGTCCTTTTGTTTTACAGGTCAGTTTGCTGAAAACGAAACCAACGAGGTCAATTTTAGAGAGATCCCTTCACATGTGCTTTCGAAAGTCTGCATGTATTTTACCTACAAGGTTCGCTATACTAACAGCTCCACCGAGATTCCTGAATTTCCCATTGCACCTGAAATAGCACTGGAACTGCTGATGGCTGCGAACTTCCTAGATTGTTAAATAAAATAAATTATAATAAACTGTTAATTTTTTCAGTATTTAATACTTGTAGTTCAGTTAGTAATTTTTTCATATATAGCATGTTGCCTGTATGCAATTGAACTATAAAGTTAATTGCAAAGCAGATTATCTTCTGTTTTTTGCATAGCAATCAGAGTTGAAATTTGTTTGCCACATCAGCAAATTAAGGACATTTTCACAAACAGAAATAAACAAATATGCCAATTTGTAGGTGGTTTTGCCTTATCTTTTGGATGTAACTTTTAAAATTAGAACAATGATGGTATAATAAATGCTGAAATGTAGGCATAAATGAACATATTCTACAGGTGAATGGTGGGGCTAAGTATTTTTATGTTTTTAGTGTTTTTTTAAAAAATTCTGATCCTGTAGCTGCTGATAGCATTATTAGAGTTATGCAAATAATTACATGATAAGCATGTTTATAACTAAGTCCAAAAATTTTTTATAACTCTCAAGGAGTAAGAGTTTTTCTTAAATGTGTTTTTTTTTTTTATAAACTGCAGTATTGTTTAAGTGTATTGTGTTTTGTTTATTGTTACAATTTAAGAACTTAATTTAAAAGCAGTTTTGGAAGGTTACTCGGTACAGCCTTCAGGGCAGTAACTGAACTGTAGCCAGATGGTTAGCAAGTAAAGTACATGACTTGAGTTCTGTGTATTGTGCATTTTGGATAATCCAAAGTGTTGTATTTTCATTTTACTATGAAATTCCCTTTATAATTTCCATTCTTCCCTCATAGTCTCTTTTGAATATACTTCTACTTGTTTAAGTATATATTAAAACACTATGAGCTTTATCTAAATCTTAAAAGCAGGCTTCTGAACAATTCTAGTCTTCCTCCCCCCAACTGAAATGTTATAAAATAGAAAAATATGGAAAGATGCAATGAAAAGTTTATAATGTACTTATATGTAGTACATGAATTAACTTCTAAAAATTAAAATAAGTTCCTGTATATATAGTACATAATCAGTGAGTGTTCTGAAATCAAACTCCTATAAGGAAGTCATTCAGCTTTTATATTAAAAAAAAATGGAAAATCCATGACAGACCATCTTTACTTAGACATGGGAAAAGAAGCACTGGAATTGAGTGTAATGTTGTCTTTGAACAAAGCTGTCATGATATCTGTAAATTTAAATCTTCAGCTTAGTTTTTATTAAAATGAGCTTAAACTGGTTGTGGTAGCACACACACCTGTAACCTCAGCTATTTGGGAGAGTCACAGGGATGCAGCCAGTCTGGATAATTTTTTAAGACTCAAAATACAAAAAAAAGTCTGAACGAAGCTCTGTGGTAGAGAACTCCTGGGTTCTTGCCCCAGTACCGCCAAAAATCTCAACGACAAAAACTAGCTTAATATATAGACCAGCTTTTTCTGGAAATAAACAAGTAATTTCCTCTTAGAAAAACCTAATACTTTCCAGCTAATTAAAAGCAGGTATAAATTGCATATTTTTAGGAAGTTCTTAAGACATACTGTTACATACTTTAGTACAGAAGATTATCAAGTATATTATGGGGTTGGGGATGTTCTGTGGGGCACAAAAAAAACAGTTTGCTACTTGGCAGCAAAAATAGTGATTATAAACCTAAATGATTTCAAAAGGGGATAGCTAAAAATAAAGTTTAACTTCGACTAATTTTTGTAGGTTACTTTATATGTTGGATCTAAAAGTAACCTTAAGTTTAGGACATTAAAACTGAAACAGAAGACTAGGCAAGTTTGTATGTTTTGCAGCAAATGGTACGTTAATAAAGTGTGTTTTGATGAAAAGGTACGACAAACACTTGCTGCTTGAACTTTTTAGCCTTGTCTCTTCATGCAACCTTTTGCTTCAGGGTATCTTGCCATATGATGTGGGAATTATTATTTGGTCAAATTTAAGGTAATTTATATAGCAAGAAACCTTACCCATTTTTAGACTCATAGTAATTATTTTTTAAATTATATGGAAATCTTTCTCCAATTTTTTTCTGCACAAAAAATATTACAAAAATCATTAACATTTCATTTTTGCATGTCTAGGTTATACTTTTTAGATTGCTTATTTTTCTTGCAGTTATTAACAGTTGCCTTTTGATGATACTTGTTGACATTGAAAATACAATTGATGTGCAGTAAATTCAGTTCATACTGAAATACATTTAGACATTTTGTTATGCAGGTGTTATGCATGGATCTGTCATCTTAGTGCAAATCATTTTGCTAAGCTTGCTGATTGTTTTTTGAAAAGAGTACAAATACTCTGAGAAATAGTACAGAATTGCTGTTAAGTATCGAAGTATTAAAACTCAAGTAATTGGTATCTAAATAGAGGAAATTTCACACATACTAGCAAAGCTTTCGTGTATCCCGATTTAGCAGTGCTAAATCTGAGCTCTGGTTAACTAAGTTTGATAAAAATACATAAGGGGGTTGGGGATATATCTCAGTAGTATGCTCCCCTAGTGTGCACATGAGGTTTTGGGGTCCATCCTCAGCAATGCAAAAAAAATATGCCAATGATTTTAAGTAGTATTTTTGTAACATGTCAATCTGGTTTAATAGCAAGCTAGTCATTTATGCTGATATTTTGTATCCCTTTTAAGGTAAACTTTTAAAATTATACCTAATGGTTTGTTGGTTTAAGCAAATATTTATTAGCCTAGAACTATTTTGGTGTATCAGACCACCAATCTGAAAGTTAGAAAGTCTAGACCTTGTGCTTATTAGCCGCTTGAAAAGTCTGTGGGCCTCTGTTTCATATCTATAGAAGGAGGAGGTCGCACATCTATCAGTAAAGTTTTGCCCCCTTATTTTTGTAGCGAACAAGATTGTGGCTATTACTTAAACCCAAGATTGTAACGTAATCAGAGTTACAAACTAGAAGGTGGAGTCTTTGCTGCTTCTATATTAGGGACTACGTATTACACATCAGTACTAAAATTAGAGACTAGTTCAAGGGTAAGACCCTTGCCTGTCTATAATGTGTGAAGCTCTGGGTTTCATCCCTAGAACCACTTTAAAAACATAAATCTAAATTAATTAGTTTAATTTAGAATCTTTAAGGTTACTTTTTACTGCCTGCTATATATAGAAAATCTAGTTTTTAACCCTGGTTGTCAGTAATTTGCTAATATAAAAGGAAATTTTTGTGCTGTGGTTCCATAGCAGTGTATTTAATGCCAAGTCAACCTAAAAACTCATTTTTCATTTATGCACTAACTTAAAGCTTATCTTGAATTAGTTACATACATGATTCTATATCTAATTCATATGTCCAGCTGAGAACATTAACTTCTTTGCAGTTCTAGAGATTGAATCCCAGTGTCACCCATGCTAAGCAGGGGCTTTACTGTTGAGTCACATACCAAAGCTCCACGTTTTGTGTTTTTGTATGTTCTCATGAAGGACAGAGGCACATCAGAATTGAGGGGTCCCCCCCTACTTTGTAATATAAATACTTGTTTTTGCTTTTATTTTTGTGACAAGTTCTTGCTGTGTTGCCCAGACTGGGCTCAAACTCATGATGCTCCTACCTCAGCCTCCCCAGTAGCTAGACTTACAGGTGAACGCCACTGTGCCTGGCTCAGTTTTTAATACAAAAATAATTTATTCTATTTGACCTAGATACATTTTATATGTGAAAATTTTTATGATAGGCTCTATAGCTTTGTTATTAAGAAAAGCATGTCTAAAATGACAGATTAGGATAAGAAAAGTTAAAATTAGGCAACTTTTTGTGTGCTGGGATCAAATTCAGGGCCCCACACGTGCTAAGCAGGTGCCCTGCTACTGTGATACACCTCCACCCCCCTCAAATTTGGTAATTTAACTAGCATTGTCTAAAATCATTTCATCAGAACCTCCTGCTACATTACAAAACAAAGTTTGTGGTTAATTCTGCTTCTGCATACTAACTGGCTTAGCTTCACTATTAAATTTTGACCCAGACTTTATTATATTTTTGAGTCAATGTAATATTTTTGCTCTAGAATACTTTTAGAGTCTCCACAATCTCAAGTATGATTTTGAGTTGGGAAGTACATTTTCTTCAGACCCTCAGGGCCATTGTCTTTCCATAATTTCATTCAGCTACTTTTGAAAATGCACATTTATTTAGTTTCTTACAGTCTCCAGTGAAGTCATCCAGTACATTCTCTTCTGTTTTCTTTTTTTTTTTTTTTTTTTTTTTTTTTTTTTTTTTTTTTTTTTTTTTTTTTTTTTTTTTTTTTTTTTTTTTTTTTTTTTTTTTTTTTTTTTTTGGTGCTGGGGATCGAACTCAGGGCCTTGCGCTTGCAAGGCAAGCACTCTAACCACTGAGCTAAATCCCCAGCCCCTCTCTTCTGTTTTTTTAAGTTTTAAAATAAGAATCCAAGACAAAACTTCCAATAGTCCAAAGTCACAAACTAATTTGCAGTGAGATACTAGATCTGGACTTTAGTTCTGGTTAATTAAAACAAAAATGAGCCAGACATGGTGGCATATGCCTGTAATCCCAGGACTCAACAGGCTGATGCAAGAGGGTCACTGTTACAAGCCAGTCTGGGCTAGGTAGTAAATTCAAGGCCAGTCTGAACTGCATAGTGAGATCCTGTCTCAAAAAAACAAAACTAAGTTGCTGATAGATAACTACACCCAGAAAAGATAATCGTCTTTGTTAAAATATTGAAATAATACATAAAATTGTGGGATATAGGTAGGGAGTTGATATGTGCTTATAATCTACATACTTAAAAAACTTCCCCCCATGAACATCCTTCACTTAGTAGGGCTACTTGTTGCTCAAAATGTTTCTGGAGCTGCCATTTAGAGGTTATCATGGGGGGAGGGGCACGGTGCCAGAGATTGACCCCAAGGCATCACTACACTACAGCCCCAGCCATAGGTATTCTTTTGAACAGCCTCACTGGTGGGAAATGCTTTTCCTTAAGTATCTTACAATAATAAGTATTTTTTATCTAAACCTACAGAATACAAGTGATGGCCAGGCTGAGTCGGGAAGGAATTAGAGTAGCTTTCTAATGCAGCTGGTAACCAAGCCTGGGTAGCGTGTTGTGTTACAGAGCCAAATTTAAAACTGGAAATAAAAGTACAGTAGTTAAACTGTTTTTAACAAATAGTTTAACAAGAACTGTTCCTTTCTGGTATGTCTGTGAAAACCTGACTCAGTTTTCTCTGTTAGAATGGTCACCAAGCATGAGCTTTGTTAAAGGGCAGCTGCGTCAAGCCTGGCATGGTGCGCCTATAGAATCCCAGCAACTCCAGAAGCTGAGGCAGGAGGCTCACAAGTTTAAGGCCAGCCTGGGCAACTTAGCAAGACCCTTTCTAGGGGGAAGGGGGAAGGGGTATCACTAGCCCCTGGGTTCAATCCCCAGTACCACAAAATAAAAATATTCTAAAAAGCCAGGGGTGTAGTTCAGTGGTGGACTGCTTGCATAGCAGGTTTAAGACCCTGGATTCAGTCCCCAGTACTAAACAAAACGAAAAGCTGCAAAGTTGCAGCTCAAATGAATTTTAAACAACTGCTGTTTTATGGTAGAAAACATGATCTGTTACTTTGTTCAAAGTACATAGTGTCTAAGCAGTGTTCGTGCTCTCGACTGCTTGAGAGGTTGAGGCAGTAGGATGGGAGTTTTGAGTCTAGCCTGGCCAACTTACTTTGTCTCTAAAATTTATTTAAAAGAATAGAAATGCAGCTTAGTGGTAGAATGCTTTTCTAGCATAGGATCAGTCACCAGCCCCACACACAATAGCCTGGTGTGGTGAAAAACCTGTAATCCCAGCACTCTGGAGGCTGAGGCAGGAGTGCTGTAAGTTCGAGGCAAGCCTGGGCTACGTGGTCAGTTCACAGCTTGAAATGCAAAGCAAAACCCTGTCTAAAGAAAACTTTTTAAAAAATAAAATACCACCTTAAATAGTAAAGATACCTTCCAGTGAGAAATTTCTTAAGGAATCAGGTCCATAAATTTACAGGGACTAATGTGTTGGAATGGCTATACTAGAGTCATAAGAGGCCAAAAGCTCATGAAATAATTTCAAAATTATATGATTTGTTCTTAAGTGAAACTTTTTTCATCATTTTCCTAGTGGGAGTTTTTGTTCAGTGTTATCTTCTAAACACCAAACTGTAAGACAAAAGAAATGGGGTGTTTTGAGTTTTTGAGGTGATATTTATTATCTCCCTTAGTGTCTAGCACAGCTCTAAACACATTCCATACATGTTTATTAAATTAAACAAAGCTCCTTGGTGTAAAGATGTCTTAATTATATTCTGCTGGGTCCATAAGTTTTACATTTTAACTATCCATGTATAAAAGCCAAAATACAAGATTGGTGTCTTGGTAGTCTAACTGGGGATGTCTGCCCATTGTCCAGTCCTCCACTTGCAAGGAACAATCATCAGTTGGGACCCAAGAAAGCTGTGTTCTCCATTGTTGGTTGCCAATCAAGGTTTTAAAGTGTTTTTCTATGAAAAATGGTAGTAGTTTCTCAACAGACAACTCTTCAGAGAAGATACACAAATGACCCAAACAATACATGAACACATGCTCAAGTGTTTAGTCAGAGAAATGCTAATAACAGCTATAATGAGTTACCACTAGGATAATTTCAATAACAAATGTCAGATGTATAAATTGGAACCTTCCTATTTTGCTGGTGGTGGGAATGTGAAATGGTACAGCTCTGAAAAAGTTTGGCAATTCTTCAGAAAGTTAAGTCGAGCTGTCCCCAGCATTGCAAAGAAAAAAAAAAAAAAAGAATTCCACATGATCCAACAATTCTACTTCTAGGTATAATCCCCAAAGTTCCTATTGTTTTTAAACCTCAAAATAACAAGATCATCTTAATAGATGTCTAAAATTTGATCATCTCAATAGATGTCTAAAATACATTTAGTACAATACAATCTTCATTCTTTATTTTAATATAATATCCTAGGAATAGAAAAGTATGAAAGTACTTGATTTCAAACCAAGCTCAAGCCAATAGTTAATTTGTACTTAATGAAAAAAAAAAAGTCAGTCATAGACATTCTCATTAAAAATGAGAACCAACGGAAAAGTACTTAAGTCAATTTAGCATTTCTTAGAAATGTCAATGTTTTAATTTTTTAGATTATGTATAAATATTGGAAAGGAGCAGACAATGTGTGTTGCTCAGAAGGATTGCAGAGGTGTGAACTGAACACTTCTGGAATCTGTGGACATCTGTGGAGTATTTTTATTTGAGCTGCCCAGAATAGAAATCCCCATCCTGGCTTTGGGAAATCCCCCATTATCCTAACCTAGCACCCAAACATCCTACAACAAATGTCCAGAAAGGGACTTCTTTCCTGTTTCCTGACCACTTGAGCCCTAGGAACATGAGTAGCCCTCTGCAGCCTTCCACTAATTCTTTTCCTTTCTACCTAGGCAGTGCCAGTTGATTTCAGTTGCTCTCATTTGAGAACCATGACTCTTACAGAAACTAATAGGGTAGGTTGCAAGGAACAAACGCTCATGAAAAGGGGGAATCTGATCTTGGTTACCGTTTCTAGTTTGGGCAGAATAGTAACACTTTCACTGTATTTATAAATGGAAGTTTGAAAACCAGGAGTTTAGGATGCTTAATTATTTATTCAAGTTACATCTTTGAGTAGCCATTGAGGGAAAGTCTTTGGATGCTTGCAGTGCACCTGTCTAAGAACAAGATATACGTTGGGAAGCATTAACAGTGTGAGTTTGTAGTTTGAGAAATAAGATGATTGCTTTCAATGGTACTAGACAGATTAAAGAGTGCACAACCTCAGATCTTTGAATCTCATTGCAAGGCACAATCAGAATTGTCTTAGGAAATTTCTGGTACACTTCTTCACCCATACAGTGTGTTCCAGTAAAACCAAGGGTGAAGTCTGATGTGGTAAACTGCTGAATTAAAATGTCAGATGACAAATGATTACTATGTAAAATTCAGGAATTTAAAAAATTAAACAGGTATCATTTTCTCAACCATTGATGACTCTGCTCCATAGCTAAACTTGGTCCCATCTTCTTGGAGTGAAGAAGCAGGAGGAACTGCCCTACCTTGAGTTGTCCTGCACTAACAGCCAGTTCTTCCCTCCTCCTGCCAGTGCTTCAGACTAGAAATGTAAGTGGCACCAGGGGTTCCCTAGATCCTGTACCAAAGCTAATTATATTAGCTTTCTGATGGCAGGGACAAAAATACCAGACACACTTTAATAGAGGAGAGGTTTAATTTGGCTCACAATTTCAAGGAATTCAGTTCATGGCTGGCTGACTCCAAGGCAGGAATGTCATAGTGGAAGGGAGTGTTGGAAACGCTCAGTTGATGGTGGCTGGGAAGCAGAGCAGGGGAACAGTACTGGAGCAGAACCAAAAGCACTCAAGGCCATGTCTCTTGTGACCCACTCAGACATGCCCAGCAGTGTGCTTTACCAATCTCCTAAGCATTTCTTCATTCAATGTAGTTGACATATCAGGACTAATGGTCAAACTAAAGGAGGTTTACTACAACCCCATGAAGCCAGGATCACTAGGAAATCACATTTATCAGGAAGGAATGTTTCAAATACCTCTCTGGGTAAAAAACTCCAGGTGAGAGGCTTACTGAATGAAGAGAAATCATAAAATCCTGCTTCAGCCTAATAACTTGTACAAATTACAATTACAACCTCTCCTTCTATATCTGTACCCGCTATGTCCTGTGTATCTTTACTGTGTCCACTACCCACCTTTTGTTTACCATCTCCTTTTTCCCTACAATTTTATTTAGGCATTTTGGAGATTTAACTTTTTATTAGTCCTTGAGAGGAGCACAAACGAACTAGAGAAGTAGGCATCATGGAGAGATCCCAGACTCATTTTTTAATTCAACAATTGAAAAGACATTGAATTGCTCCTCTTTGGGAAAGATATAGTGCCTTTTTTAAAACAACAAGAATCACTGCATTGGGCCGGAGATTTAGCTCAGTGGTTAGAGTGTTTGCCTCACAAGCATGAGGCCCTGAGTTCAATTCCCAGTACCAAAAAAAAAGAGAAAGAATCACTGCATTATATTAGGCAGTAGCCATTTTTTTTTCTTGAAGTATAAATCTATAAGGGGTGAACTATACTAATCTAATCCTAACACTAACTGTACTTAACACTAGGTGGATATTCATTGGTATCAAGCAGCTGAATATTCTTCCTAGCTTTGTGTATTCTTCCATCATGTCGCTCTTGGTAGGGAGGAGGACTCTTGCCTATTTCGTATGTTTGAATCTTTTTTTTTTTTAAATAGTACTGGATATAGAACTCAGGGGATTTGCACTGAACCACATCCCCATTTCTTCCTTTAATTAATTAATTGTTTATTTTTGAACAGGGTCTTGCTAAGTCACTAAGTTGCACATACTGGGCTGGAACTTTTTTTTCAATTATTATTTTTTTATACATGTTTGTAGTACGTAATGATCACATTCTGCATGGGGAATTGGTATGTTTACATAGATATCTCAATTTTTTTAAAATCCTCTTCCCCTCCCCTCTCTTCTTCTTGCCTCCATTGCATGGTCCCCTGCCCTTTTGCAAAAGATCTATCTCCCTGCTTCCTATTACCTATCTTTTATTTTGGTCTTTATTTATATTTTGGTTTTCTCATATAAAAAATGAAATATTTAAACCTGTGTGTCTTTGGCCAACCCACTCAGGTCCCCTCCTGTCTCTCAGGAGCTCTCTTTCTCTCTCAATAAATGTCCTACTCTTAAAAAAAATAAATAAATAAAATAGACCTGTGTGTCTGATTTATATCACTTAACATTATAGTCTCAAAGTGCATCCATTGTCCTACAAATGACTAAGTTTATCTTTTTTTATGGCAGAGGGATAAACTGTATATAATATGCTGTGTATATGCTGTATAATAAACTGAATATATTATGCTGTATATAAATACCACATCTTCTTTATCCATTCATCTGTTGATGGACATATAGGCCACTTCCAAGATTTAGCTATTATGAGTTATGCTGTTATAAACATGGGTATGCACGAGTGTATAATATGATGTCTTCAACTCTGGAGAAGATACCAAGAAAGGGAACAGCTGGGTCAGATGGTATTTCTAGTTTTAGTTTTTTGAGCAATCTCTATACTGATTTCCACAGTGGCTGTACTAGTTTACATTTGCATCAAGACCATGGAAGGGTTCCTTTTCCCTTGCAGCCTCTCCAGAATTTGTTGTTATCTGATTTCTTGACGATAGGCATTCCTTCTGGAGAAACATGGACTCTCAGTGTTGTTTTAATTTGCATTTCTCAAATGACCAATGATGTTGAACATTTTTCCATGTATTTATTGGCTATTTGTACTTCTTCCTCTGAGAAGTATCCATTCATTGCAGTTGCCCATTTTTTGAGCGGGTCTTTCATTTTGGGGGATCTAATCTTTTTGAGTTCTTTATATATTCTAGATAATAGTCCTCTAGCTGAGGAGTGGCTGACAAAAATTTTCCCCATTCTATGTGTTGTCTCTTCATTCTTTTGATTGTTTCTTTTGCTATGCAAAAGGTTTTAAATTTGATATGATCCCTTTTGTTGATTTCTGTTATTATTTCTTGTTCCATTGAGGTGGTGTTCAGAAAGTCCTTGTTTATGCCTATGTCTTCAAGAGTTTTACCTATTTATCTTCCAGCAGATTGAATGTTTCTGTTTTAACATTTAGATCTTTGATCTATTTTAATTTTAGTTAGTACATGGTGAAATATATGGGTCTAGACTCAGTCTTTGCTTGAGGATGTCCAATTTTCCCAGCACCCTTTATTAAAGAAGCTATCTTTTATCCAGTGTATGTTTTTGGCCCATTTGTCAAAGATCAAACAGCTGACTGTGTCTGGGGTTATTTCTGCTTCCTCTCTTCTGTTCCATTGATCCGCATGTCTGTTTTTGTGCCAATACCACTTTTCCTAACATTTAAAACATTTGTATTAGTACATGTTTATAGTACATAATGGTTGCATTCATCTTGGGAAGTTGGTACATGTACATAATACATCTTATTTCTTTGTTTTTCATCTCCTTCCCCTTCTCACCCTTCCCACTCCTTTTCTTAACATTTTTTTGGGGGGTGCTGGGGATCAAACTCAGGGCCTCGTGCTTGCTAGGCAAGTGCTCTACCACTTGAGCTAAATCTCCAGTCCCCTTTTCCTAACATTTTTGGTTGAATTTGTAGGTGCAGAACCTGCAGATAAGGAATGTCAGCTGCATGCTCAAAAGTGGCATTGGGTTTCCTGTCTTATTTTATTGTGTTTATAACCTACTATAAAACCACCATATTGTTTTCCACAGTTTAGTAATTTTTTGAACATATAAAAGTACTGATAACTATATGTTGATTTTTCTGTCCTTCTACTTTACCAGATTATTTTATTCTGTTCCATTATTGAATTATCTTGGGTTGTCAGGAATGATATCATAAATGAGCCAAAAATAGAGAGCTTTAGATTTTCCTATACAGTTCTTGTGCCAAATTAAAATAATTAGATTTTTTTTTCTCAAATACAATGTTAAATAGTAATGGCAGTAGGGGTACCTTTCACCTGTTCTCATCTTGGCGGGACTCCTGCTAGCATTTCCTATTCACATAGATTCTGATTGTATGACTGGGGTATATATGTTATCTTTGGGGTATTTTCTGACACCAACAATCAGTTCTCTTATTCTCTGGACACCAACCAGCTGTTCAGTACTAACATTAACTACTCTGAGTTAGTGCAGACCTCACAGGTTAAAGTCCCTGGCCTCTGGCCTCTCCTTTTCTTCCCCTCATCCCTCCTTCTCCGCCTCCTTTTTTTTTTTCTTTTTTGTAGTAATGTGAATTGAAACCAGGCCCTTTGCACTAAGCTACAACCCCAGCCTTTTTCACTTATTTTGAAAGAGGGTCTGTTAACACGTTCATTACAGGCCATAATTCGTTTGTCTGTCTGCCAGGCAGCTCTGATTTGAATTCCATCATTCCTGCCGGATTGAACCACTGGTGGTATATGCATGACTGTCCCAGTGGGTGGCTTGCACTGCTTCTCAGGGGGTCTTTGATTACAATGATGCAAAGAAAGGTGTTGATTTAGAGGATCAGATGTCATCACATTACAGCTTCTTAAGAAAAACATTAAAGTGGTATAAAAAATTATACTATGACTAATCTGTGGTACAGACATTGTAAATACACATTATGTATACTAACAATAGAGTACTTGTAAGATTTCCATGTTAAAATTTAAAGAATTAATTACAGTAAGTCACCGGCTTACGAACATTTGAGTTGTGAACTTTCACAGCTAGGAATGGACCTTGCATGACAAACATTCTTAGATATGAATAAACTGCGGAAATAGCTCATGTGTCTACCAGACCTTGATGCAATTGTGCTGCTGTGTGCTTACCATACAGTGTGATAGTGTGCAGTAGTACAATGCTTCATCAGCGCTCAGAATGTCCAGAAGCAAGTGGAAAAGCAGTAGCCATGCCAAGGGGACTTCTAGGAAGCACAAAGCAATAACTATAGAAACAAAAGTGAAAATAATTGAGAGATTGGACCAAGGTTGGGAAAGGGGGCCTAGAGTGCCAAGATTCAATTCAAGATGCTGTCTTTCTAGTGACCAGCTCCCATCCTGAAGCTACTTAGGGTATCTGGCTGTGTATCTACCGGGAGCCACATTACTGGACCAAAGGATACTCCTGTATCTCAGGAAAGTGCAACAATATGTCAGGAATCAAGGACAAACACCAAATATATATGGTCTTTGATTTACGATGATTTCATTTATAAATTTTGAACTTTACAATAGTCCAAAAGTGGTCCAGATTCAGTAGAAACTGTACTTCAAATTTTGAATTGTGATCTGTTCATCTAGGGTTGGAGAAATGTGAGGGGTTTTTTGTGATAACGGGCTATTGCTCTCAATCAGAAACAATCCATATATCCCTGGTGTACTAGGATAGTAAGCTGTTATGTTGGCAAGTGAGGTGTATTAGATGCATTTTTGATTTATGGTATATTTGACTTATAGTGGAGTTACTAGGCTGCAACCCCATCATGTCAGGAAGTGTCTGCATTTCTCTTTGTTACGCACATATCTTTGGCTATTTTTGTTCCATTCACTGTTTTTCTTCAAAAACCATCTACTATGCCTATATATTTAATGAGACACCTATGACTCCATATCCATCATTTTCTCTCTAATGTTTTTTTTAATATGCTTTTAAAAACTATACTCAGACTCTTGAAATTTCTCCTATTGCCTCAAAAATGTGTTTTTACAGTTGGTTTGTTTGAATCAGGATCCAAACAAGTTCGACACCCTCACTGCATTTGTTAAATACGGCTCTTAAGTATCTTTTAATCTTGACAGTTTAACTTCCCCTCCTTTTAAGATGTTTATGGAACAAACTGGGTCATTTTTTTTTTTTGTCTTAGTTACCTTTCTAGAGCCAATGGTTTGCAAGAGAGCAGATTTAATACAGGACATTTACAAGTTATAACATTCACCCACAAGCCAAATGCCGGAAGAGTACTGAATGTCTATCTAGGCACTGAAGACCCAAAAGGTCCAATCAAGCCCTGGGAGCCCACAGCACTGTCCTGTGTATGTTCATGTCTGCAGAGGATGGCTGAAGAAATCTTTACTGGGACCAGGATATGATGCTCGCAGCAGAGATGGCGACCAGAGCACCCCTGAAGCAACAGCAGCCATCCTAGATGACAGCAAGGCCCCGAGCTCCTTCTTCGGCAGGAACAGGCGAGTCCCCTTCAGGAGAACCAGCCGCAATAGAGCTTCTCCTGGGAAAAAGATTGCAACTATCTTCTGCTCCTGTTCTCTTTTATTTTGCGTTGGCAACAACCCTCAGGTGGATCCTCTACGCCCAGAACCACATCAACTCAGTCCAGCTGGGCGTTCTGGCTCAAACTGACTACAATAATAAGTACACCACATTTGTCTTCATAAATTTCCTATGATCTGACCCTAGTTGTTTGCATCTAATGATGTGGTTTAATAAGTTTCTCTATTCTGCATGTCTCTGGCTCTGTATTTCTCACACACTGATGAGGAGATACACAATCTTGATTAGATTCTTTTGACAAGAGACTCTTCTCTGTTACTCCCTATTGTGCATCTTCGGGAGGCACATAGTATCTGGCACATAGTGCCGATGATATGATCAATAGGTTAATTTGTTAGCCAGCATGGTGGCACATGCCTCTGACCCCAGCACTCTGGAAGGCTGAGGCAGGAGGAACACAAGTTCCAACTCAAACAGGGAACTTAGTGAGACCCTGTCTCCTCATTCCCAAGTACCGGCAAAAATAAAAAAACAAAAATGGGGAGGGGCTCATTTGCGTGAGCATGATTTGTTCAATATGGTTGCTCTTCAGTATCTGTGAGAGATTGGCTCCAAGACTCCTCTGCGGACCCAGATCTATGGATGTGCAAATCCCTTGTACAAAATGTTGTCATGTTTGCATATAACCTAATGCACATCCTCCTGTACATTTTGAATTATCTCTTGTTTTTTTTTTTTATTTTTACCAAGAACATGTATTGGTACATTGTATACATAATGATCGTAATCAACGCGGTTATTTCATACCTGTACATGATATATCTTGGTTTTCCCTCATCATCCCCTCCCCTCTTCCATTCCCCCACCCTTCCCTATTTGCAACAGGTTTATCTACATTTTTCCATTTTTTCCCTTTCATCTTATTTTTCTTTTAACCTTCCTTCTTCCCCCCCCTCCTATCTAGTTCTCCTCTCTTTTGAATACTATCTTTTTTTCCCCTTATATAATATCTATTATACCCCTTTGTCCTTATTGACACTTATGGTTTCTCATATCAGAGAAACAATTCAATGTGTACTCATGAGTGTCTGATTTATTTCACTTAAGAGTATGTTCTCAAGGAACATCCATTTACATACAAATGACTCTAGTTTATCCTTTTTTATGG
>PVJO010027224.1:0-19971 GCA_004026905.1 Hystrix cristata | reverse complement strand
CCATTTTCACGATGTTGGTTCTTCCTACCCAGGAACATGGGATGTCCTTCCATTTTTTGATATCCTTTTCAATTTCTTTTTTTAGGGTGCTGTAGTTTTCGATGTAAAGGTCTTTTACTTCTTTTGTTAGATATATTCCTAAGTATTTTATTTTTGTGTGTGCAATTGTGAAAGGTATATCTTTTGTTATTTCTTTTTCAGTGGGTGTATTGTTTGTGTATAGGAATGCTATTGATTTTTGGGTGTTGACTTTGTATCCAGCCACACAACTGAATTTATTTATTAAATCCAGTAGTTAACAAGGGCACTTTCAATTCTGCCTTACTCTTCACTTCCTTATTAAAGTGAGCATGCAAATCAGTCAGTAGTGAAAGCTTAAGATATACTCAGATTTTTTCTGAGCATGTGTCCTGTCCTGAGTAAATGTGTGGCTTTCTAAACAGTTCAGCATTTTTTAATACCCTGATTTCTGGAAGAAACTCTCTTTATGACTTTTTCTCAGCTATAGGTTGTCTCTTGTATGTTTCACCTGTAATCATTTGCTCTATGATGCTCTGTTTTTTTTTTTTTCCAAATTCCCTTACAATGTTTATGGGCAGTGCCTGCCCGTTTTTACACTGATTCTCAGGTGACACAGTGTCAATTGCCTTTTATCAGTTCTCTGTGTCTCTCAGTTTAGAAAAGAAACACAATCATTTTGAATAGTGTCAGCTTGGCTCCCTCTAGAACCAGAGACCAAATTCCACACTAGGTAGATGAGCGTTCACGTTCCAGATTGCTGACTAATTTGGGGAGGAAGATTGGCGAGAGCAAGAGCAAGTGAAAACACCAGAGTTTTCTCATTATTTTTAACTTCACTTCATTCAATATTTGGTTGGTTGTTTTAAGCCTTTGTTATCCAGATTCTGACAGAATTAGTTTCAGGATTTTTCCTTGATATTTCTGTGTATATGAAGGAGTTTGTAGTTGCCTACTTTATATTTTAATAATGTCATCTCCAATCTCTGTTTTAAGATTTGTATATTTATACCATTTGCATATCATAAGAGCATAGTAATACTTCGGTTCATGAATGCTTCCATTTATGAACAATTTGGTTTGCAAATGGAAGCATTTGGCAAAATTTCACTTCCATCTACAAACTTTGCATCAGGTGATGAACATGACTGTGGTCATCTTCTCTGCATGAATATGAATGTGGCCATGTTCCACTTGGACACATCGTTCTGGCTTCCTCCACTTGAGATCGCAGTCACAGACAGACCTGTGCATACTTGCTCTGGAACTTGTTTGTGTGCTTTTTAGTACATATAGTACCCTAAAGTATTATTTAATCCAGCATGGCTCCAAAGAAAGTACAGAGCAAGCATGGCAGTAAAAAGAAAGTATAGAGTGGTAATGAAGGTGACAAGAATGTGCAGAGCATTAATGAAGGTGACAAGAAAAGGCAGAGCAAGAATGGTAAGAAGAAGGTTTTGAAGGAAATAGCCACTGAATTGAAGAAAGAAATTGTAGAAAAGAATGGGCGTGGTATTCGTGTGACTGATCTGGCCTTGGAGTATGAGATGGCAAAGCTGACAATCTTGACTCTTTTGAAGGATGAAGAGGCCATCAAAGGAGCTGATGTGGCAAACGGAGTAGCAATGTTAACCAAGCAGAGGGCACAGGTGCTGGGAGAGGTGGAAAACATTTTGTCAGTGTGGTTGAATGAGAAACAGCTGGCAGGTGATAGAGCTAGTGAAGCTATGATGTGCGTGCAAAAAGCCAGAAAATTGCACAGTGGATCACTGCAAGAAACCCCCTCTACAAGTGCAACAAGTGATGAATTTAAAGCCAGTAGAGGGCGGTCTGATAAATTCTGCAAGAGAAGTCGCATCTACAGTGTGATAAGATATGGTGAGGCTTCTAATCTGGCAAGGCTGCTGCAGAAGCCCACAAGAAAGTATACATGGAATTCATGAAAGCAGAAGGATATATCACTTAACAAGTGTTCAACCGTGATGAAACAGGGCTCTTCTGGAAAAAGATGCTGGGAAGAACCTATATCATGCAGGAGGAAAAGGTACTGTGGGGGCACAAGCCCATGAAGGAAGGATTGAACCTTTTGCTGTGTTCAAATGGAAGCGCTGATCTGAAGATTAAGCCACTAACATGCTGTACCATTCTCAGACCCCTCATGCATTCAAGGAACAGAATGTGAACAAGGCCAGGCTGCCTGTCATGTGGAGGGCCAGTGTGAAAACTTGGGTCACAAGGCACCTATTCATGGAATGGCTGCACACGGTGTTCACACCCATCATTAAGAAATATCCTTCTGACAACCAACTGCCTGAAAGGTACCTTCTATCAATGAACAATGCCCAGGTACATCCTCCAGCCTTGGTGGATGGTATGGATGCTGAGAATGACTTCATAAAGATCAAGCTCCCCCTTCCAACACGACCCCTCTTCTGCAACCCGTGGACCAGCAAGTGATCTATAATTTCAGGAAGCTGTACACAAAGGTGCTCTTCACCAGGTGCTTTAATGTCACTGAAGAGGCATCTTTGACTCTGAAAGAATTCTGGAAGAAACATTTCAGTGTCCTCCACTGCATCAACATCATTGACAAAGCCTGGGAAGATGTTCCATACTGGACCTTAAACTCAGCCTGGAGGACACCGTGGCCAGAATGTGTCACCGAATGTGACTTTGGGGCATCTGATGCACAGGTAGTGGAGCAGATTGTGTTGATAGGTGAGAGTGAGGGTCTGGACATCGATGGTGCAGACACAGAGGAGCGTGTTGAGGACCATAAGGAGGAGCTGACAATGGAAGAACTTGCTGGACTCCAGAGCAAGTCCAGCATCACACCATCGCAACCTCCTACTACAGAGGAGCAATGGGTATCCTGCTAGTATATGACACCACCAATGGTAAAAGTTTTGAAAACATCAGCAAATGGCTTAGAAACATAGACGAGCATGCCAATGAAGATTTGGAAACAATGTTACTAGGAAACAAGTGTGATATGGATGATAAGTGTTGTACCTAAAGGAAAAGAAGAACAGATCAGAAGGGAGCATGGTATTAGATTTTTTGAGACTAGTGCAAAAGCAAATATAAACATTGAAAGGCGTTCCTCACAATAGCTGATGATATCCTTCGAAAGACCCCTGTAAAAGAGCCCAACAGTGGAAATGTAGATATCAGCAGTGGAGGGGGCATCATGGGCTGGAAGAGCAAACGTTGCTGAGCGTTCTCCTGTTCCATCCGTTGCCATCCACCACCTGTTTCTCTTCTTGCTACAAATAAACCACTCTGGCTATTTTTAACTCTAAACAGATTTTTATTCTTCATTCTAACTATCCAGTCCACCTATTTTATTTGTTCCTTCATCTGTGACTCCTTGCTGACTTTATTATAATTTTCAAACAAATGTATAGAAAAATCATGTCTGTGACTTCATTTTTAAATGTACTTGCTCAGCTCACCACTGCATTTCAGTTGTATTATAGTCCAGTTCTTATCAACATTAAAACCTATAGCAATCATTTCAATTCTATTCTGCAAATTGTATAAAAATAAAAGTTAGAATAAAAAAAAAAGCACTCCAGTGCTCGTTGAAGAGTAGTCCACTGAGAAAGAGGAAGACCGGGGGGAGGTTAGCCATGATATGATAAAATCCATTATGGAAAAATGGAATGAGTGCCAGGATTTCCTTGAGAAGCACCCCTCAAAATAACTGTAGGGAACAGAGTGTTGAAGCTGATGAATGATAATGTGGTCTTTCATTTCCAGAGGGTCATGTAGCACAGGAAATAACAAGTGATACTAGATAGATAGGTCTTTCATCAAAATTGACCCTGCAGCTAAGAGCCAAAGAAGAGAGGAAACCCTTGAAGGACATCTCCCAGTGTCCTTATGGAGTGGGACTCTCCCCCTGAACAAGAACCTCCTCACCCACCTTCCTGTACTCTACACCAGGAGAGGTTAGTTTTCTAACCTCAAGAAAGGTTAGTTTTCTCTCTCCTGATGCTGCACTGTAACTTTCTGTCATATTTTTGTGGTTAAAAAGTATGCATGATTCAGAACAGATTAACCTTATTTACATTGAAGCTTATGGAGAAATTTGATTTGGTTCACGACCAGAATCGTGGAATGAAATAAATTCGTGAACCAAGGTACCACTGTATTCAAATACTGAAGTTTAAATCTACCATTTTATTTTAGTTTTCCTCCCATTTTTTTTCTGCTGTATTCTGGGTTGCTTGAACATTATTTAGAATGCTGTTTTTTTTACATGGAATGAGTACCATGAAGTGTTAACCATTTCTAGCAACAATCATTTTCACAGCCATGTTTTCCCAACAATATCTCTTCTTGTACAAAAGAAGTTTTCCACCTCTGCATCTTTCCTAGCAATATATGAGGAAGGCAGAGCTCCTCTGACTTAGTGCCTTCAAGTCACAGTTATGAGGTTCATAAAAGAAGTATTACATACTTCCTCTGCTTCAAGTCTGCTCTTACAGAAACATGGATATTGATTAAAATTAGTTCTTCGTATCAGAGTTTTTCATAGGTGTGTATGTTCTGCCCAGAGAAGAAATATTTCAAATCAGTATGTTCCATTATCAAGGTCACAAAACAAGTTTGTTTGCTTATTTTTGATACTGGGAATTGATGCCAAGTCCTTTGCATTGAGCTACATCTTCAGTCTTTCTTCTTTTGAGACCACATCTTGCCAAGTTGCTAAGTTCCCCAGGCAGGGCTCAGATTTGTAATCCTTTTGCCTCAGTTTCCCAGAGTGCTAAGATTACAGGAAAAATGAACTTCTTATCTACACGTATATTTCTAGCCACATATGCTTTGATTTTACATTGGTAATTATGGAACTTCTCCAAGTCTACATCTTGTAAAGCCATGACATTTCTGGTAATAAGCATTTCCCTTTTCTTGTCTTCTTTAGCAGACATACTTCCCTAATGAGACATGTCTTGATCACCATATCTTCATTGGAATTTCTGGCTTCTATAATGAAAAGTACCATTTAACTGCATGTGTTCATCAACAATAGCCACTTTGGTGATAAAGAAGTTTTCAACCTTGCTTTATTACATAGCATAGAAGTAACTGCTTAGATATTAAAAGAAATTTTCCATGACCATATTTTCCCCAACCGATGATTTCCTCATTTTTCTAAGATTGTTTCTTCCACAGAGAAACTATTTTCACGTAAAAAGAAATGTTCAACCTCTTTGTATTTCCCATCAAATTTGTGCCTTTTATGAGATATATATGCCAACTTTATGTTCATAGAAACTTTGGTTGCATAAGTAGTCATCCACTTTAGTGTATTTTCTGCACATCATTTTTTGAATATGTATGATTTCCATCCACACATCTTCCCAAAGTACAACGGCTTTGGCAGTAAGATATGCCTTCAAATTACCATCTTGCTTTACTGTAATTAATTAGGTAATAAAATAAGTTTTCCACTACCATGTCTTCCCCAGTCACTGTTGCTTTGAAAATAACTGCTTCCCTATCTTTTCCTTCCCTAGCTGCTTTGATGATCCAATATGTGTTCTTTCACTCTGTTTTCTTTAGCTGTATCAGTCTTGGTCAAGAAAGAATTCCTTGAGATTTCTATGTTTCTCAATAATTTTTTCTTGACAAAGTAATGTCTTTCGCATCCATGTCTTCCTCTGCCATATCTGACTGTATTAGTCAGTTTTTGTCACTGGAACAAAGTACCTGACATACATAATTTAAAGGAGGAAGGATTTATTTTGACTCACAGTTTGATAAGTTTCAATCCATGGTTAGGTGGACCCAAGGCAGAAACATAATGGTAAAAGTGCACAGCAGAGGAAAACTAAACTGCTCATGTCATGGTGGCTGGAAGCAGGGAGAGAAGAGAGAGGGAGAGGGAAAGAGAGAGAGGGGGATAAAGGGACAGCAGATGTCAGAGATGGGGTCAGGAATACACCCGTCTAGGTCACATCCCTAGTGACCCAACTCCTTCAACTAGGCCCTACCTCCTAATAAGCACATTCAACTATGAACTCATTAATGAATTAATTCACTCATGAGTTTAGCACCCCCATGATCCAGTAACCTTCCAAAGGCCCAGCCTCTGAACACAAACACGACTTTTCTGGCAATTTTTGGTTTTGTTTTAGTTTCTTGAGACAGGGTCTCTCCACATGGTTCAGTCTAGCCTTGGACTTGTGATTCTCCTGTCTCAGCTGGAATTACAATCATGTGCCACCATACCCACCTTGGGGTCATTTTTCATCTGAACTGTAATACTGGTCTAACATTGAAAGGAATATTTCATTCTGTGTCTTTCTAGAAAGAGCTTCCTTGGGCATAAATTCAGCCTTTTATAATTGTGTGTCCCTGGAATTATGTTTGGTAATTAAATTTTCCAAATCCATGTTTTTCTCAGACATATAGCTGCCTTGACTTCCATGGCCTCCTCATTTGTTTCTTCTTTGCCAAAAGAAGAAGCCTATTCATGTGATATTTTCCACAGCCAGAGCACATAAATCATGAGACACATTCTCTGCATTCTATCTTTTCCAGCTATTTCTGCTTTGGTCATTAAAAAAGTATGCTATATCCAATTTTTATCTAGTCTTCTGTGCTCTGGCCAATAAAGAAATAATTAATTCACAGTCATGTTATGTAGGTTTTGAAGGTATTTTAGGATTCACAGCTTTACAATTTTTATTCTAGTCAGGAGAGAAATCTTCTAGTTACATGTCTTCCAAATCCTTTAAGTTATACATGTCTTCAATTCATAATATTTACCTGGTATTCTCATCTTTCCCATCTGTACTTGCTTTGATAGTTATTGAAATTACCCATCTCTGTATCATTCAAAGCCATAGATGCTTTTCTGACAAATAACTCTTCGTGATTTATTTTCCTCAATAATAAGTACTTTAGTGATAAAAGAGGACTTCTATCTTCCTGTCTGCCTTATGAAATATTGTCTATATTCTACATTTCCTTCCATACACAAACTTACCAGCAAATAAGACTTCTATTTGCACTTTTTTCTACATAGCTGTTTTATTTGTTAGAGAATTTTTTCATAACAATGTATTCCTCAGAATGATTATTCTGCCCATAAAAAAGAATTCCAACTCCAAGTTTTAAAAAATTACTAAAGACATTGCTTCCCCAAAAGGCCATATATTATGATGTCTTCTTCACTCATTTGCTTTTGTTACATAGTAAAATATTTATTCTGTTTAGTAATTTTTTTATTAGTACACATTTGCAATTGAATACATTCATTGTGGGGAGTTGAATATATATGTCTTAACCCTTTTCATTTCCCAGTTCCCTCTCTCTCCATCCCTAGATCCCCTTTCTATCTGCAAAATGTCTGTCCCTGTTTCCTATCATATATTTTGTATTTTGTTCTTCACATTATTTATAATTTGTGCTTCTCATATAAGAGAAACCATATGATATTTAACTTTCTGTGTCTGATTTATTTCACTTAGTATCATGGTCTAAAGGTGCATTCATTTTCCTACAAATGTCTCAAATTTATCCTTCTTTATCCATTCATGAGCTTTTGATTATGATTATGATAGAAATATATATTAAACATATATATTTAAATATACATATATACACATATAAACACACAAACTATTGAGTTTCTTTGTGGCACTTTTACACATGTATTTAACACTTTGATCATATCCATCCCCCTTACAACGCTTACTTACAACCCCTGACTCTTCTCCTGGAGCTGCTCCCTCTTATCTAATAGTCTCCTTTCTACTTTCATGTTGTTATGTGATATTTGTCTTTCTGAATCTGGCTAATTTCACTTAACATGATAATCTCCAGTTCTAGCTACTTTCATACAGATGACGTGATTTCATTCTTTACGGTTGAATAATACAAAATTGTGGATGTATAGCACATTTTCTTTCCCCTTTGTCACTTGATAGGCACTAATCTATAGCTTATCTGTTGTGAATTGCACCACTATAAATTTGGGCATGCGGGTATCTTTATTTTTGTTGGCTTCTTTTTAAAGACAGGGCCTCATTATGTAGTCCAGCTAGACTTGAATTCATTATGTAGCCCAGGCGGCCCTTAAACCCATGATCTTCCTTCCTCAGCCTCCTGAAGGTGGGATTACAGACATTTGCTACCACACTAGGTTTCAGTATCTTCGTAGTATGCTGACTTCTATCCTTATTTTTTAACTTTTTTTATTAGTACGTGTTTGCAGTACATAATGCTTACATTTCTTGTGTGAAGTTGGTACCTGTACATAACACATTTTAATTCCTTTTCCCATCCCTATTCTCTCCACTCCAACCCCTTTTCTCAATCTCCTGATCCCCGTCACCTTTGAGAAAGATCTATCTCCCTAATTCCTATTGTCTGTCTTTTTATTTTTTTATTTTTTTTTAATTTTAATTTTTTGGGTTTTTTTTTGTCTTTTTAAAAAATCTTTATTTCTACATATTTGCAGTACATGAAGTTTGCATTCATCTTAGGGAATAGGTACATGTATTATTTAACATAATTTTATTCTTTTTATTCCTCTTGCTCTGTCTACCTCCTTCCTTTATATCTCAAGATCCCCTTTCCTCATTTTCATTATTATTATTATTAGTTCATGTTTGTGACAGATAATGTTTACATTTATTGTGGTATTTTGTATATGTACATGACACATCCTAAATCTTTTTACTTTCCCTTCGCCTCCTGCCCTCCTTCACCCTTGGTGTCTTCGACCCTTTCCCATTTGGAAAAAAATCTATCTCCCTAGTTCCTTTCGTTAATCTTTTATTTTGCTCTGTTTTTTTGTACTTTGCATTACTCAAATGAGTAAAACCATATGGTATTGAAGCATGTGTGTTTGATTTATATCGCTTAATATGTTTTTAGGTGTAGTCATTTTCCTACGAATGTCTCAAATTTATCCTTTTTATAGCTGAGTAGTATTCCATAATATATATATATATACACCACATTTTCTTTATCCATTTGTCTGTTGATGGACATATAGGCTACTTCCAGGATTTAACTATTATGAATTATGCTGCTATAAATATTGGTGTGCATGCACCACTGTAATATGTTATCGTTAGCTATTTTGGATTGATATACTGAGTAATGGTAGAGCTGGATCAAATGGTAGCTCACATTTTAGTTCTTTAAGGAGCCTCTATGTTTATTTCCACAGGAGCTGTACTAATTATATTTCCACCAGCAGTGTAGAAGACTTTTCCAGTATCTTTGTATTCTTACTAGCATTTATTGGTTTTTGTATTCTTGATGATAGCCATTCATATTGAGGTGAATATATAATTACAATGCAGTTTCAATTTGGATTTCCCATATAGCTAAAGGCATTGAACATTTTTGCATATAATTATTGGCCATTTGTGTTTCTTTTGAGAAGTGTCTATTAAATTTATTTGTCCATTTGTGGATTTGGGTGTTTTTTTTTGGTGTTATGCTATTTGTGTTATTTATATATTCTGGATATTAATCCTCTGTTGGAAGAGTGACTAACAAAGATTTTTCTCCCATTCCGTAGCCAGTCTCTTCACTCTCTTAATTGTTCCCTTTGTTGCATGCAAGTTTGTAAATATAATGCAATTCTATTTGTCAGTTCTCGCCATTATTTCTTGAACTATTTGGGGCCCTAATTGGGAAGTGTTTCCCCTATATTTCCTTCTAGAAATTGAAAAGCTTTAGGTCTTTTGTCAATTTTTAATTGATCTTTACACAGGTGAGAGGTAGGGATCTCGTTTCCACCTGTTGATATGTATATCTCATTTTCCCAGCAACATTTGTTTAAAATGGTTTTCTCTAACAGATGTCTTTGGCTCATTTGTCAGAAATCAAATGACTGTAGGTGGATGGATTTATTTCTGTGTACTTTAGGTTAGGTATTTTACTGACTTTTGAGGCTATTGTAAGTGGAATTGTTTTCTTGAATCATTTATTGGTGGTCAATTGTTGGTGCTATTGATTTTTGCATGTTGATTTTGTATACAGGCAACTTTGCTGTATTTATCATATCAAAAGTTCTTTTGGTAAAGTTTTTAAGGTCTTCTACATAAAGTATCATTTCAACTGCAAAAGGAATGATTTGACTTTTTCCTTTCCTATTCTTCCCCCCTTTCTTTCTTTTGCCTAATTGCTCTGACTAAAATTTCAATTACTATACTGAATAAAATTGATGGCATTGGATATGGCATTGTGTCATTTCTGACAGCAGAGGAATTGTTTTTAATTTTTCCACTTGCAGTATGATTGATGTTAGCTATGGTTTGCCATAGATACCCCTTTTTTATGTTGACATAAGATCCTTCTAAACCTACTTTCTTCAGGAGTTTTATTGTGAAGTATATCAATTTTTGTTAAAGCCTTTTTTCTGTATGTATTGAAATTATGATGTGCTTATTACCTTTGATTCCATTTATATGGTGCGTATGATTTATTGATTTTCATTTTGAACTATTCCCTGGTCCATGTAATGAAACACCTTGACAATGATTTAGATCTTTTTAATGTTTTGACGAATTCACTGTCCAATAATTTCATTGAGGATTTTTGCATCTATGTCCATCATTGACTGTATCAGCTTTCTATCACTGTGACACATACCTAAGACTTACAGGAGAAAAGTTTCTTTTGGCATGGTTTCAGGGGTTTTGGTCCATGGTCAGCTTCTTCAAGGCAGAAACATCATGATAGTGGGCATGGTGTATCAAAGCTGGGTGCATCGTGACAGGCAGGAGCAGATAGGGTTGGAAATAGATATAGCCTTCAAAGGCATGCCACCAATGGTCTGCTTCATCTACTTAGGTCATACCTGATAATAATTCCATTCAGCTATGGGCTCATCAGTGGATTTACCCATTGATGTGGTCAATCTCTTTATGAGGAAATTATTTCTCTAGGCCCCAGTTCTAAACATTGCTTCACTGGGCCTTAATCCCTCAATACTTTAGTCTTTGGGAAACATTTCATATTTATATCCTAAGAATTTTGATCTGTAGCTTTTCCTTTTGTTTTCTTTACCTGGTTTTTGTATCAGGGTGATACTAGCTTCATACAATGAGTGTTTGTTTTCAATAATATGACCATTTTTCAATTCTTACCTTTCTATTTCAGGGAATATCATGAGGAGCATTGATGTTAGCTCTTCTTTAAAAGTCTGTTAAAATTCAGCAGTGAATCTCGGTCTTGAGCTTTTCTTTGTTGGGGGATGTTTTATTAATTCTTCATTCTCAAAGCTTGTTATTGATTTGTTTGGATTTCTTATATATTCTCCTGTTTCAATTTTGGTAGGTTTTATGTGTCTAGAAAATTACCAATTTCTACCGAATTCTTCAGTTTATTGCAAAATGTTTTCAAAATAATCCATAATGATCCTCTGGATATGGTGGTAGTATTTGTTGTAATAGCCTCTATTTCATCTCAAATTGTAACGATTTTGGGGGGGTTTGGTTAGTTTTTCTAATGGTTTATAATTTTGTTCAACTTTTCAAAGAACCATTTATTTGTTTCATTAATCCTTTGTACTATGGTTTTAGTGCCTATTTTATTAGAGTTATATTTATTGTATTTCCTTCCTTTGGCTGGGGTTGCTTATGGTTTGTTCTTGTTTTTCTAAGACTTTGAGATGCATTATTAGATTATTTACTTCAGATTCTGATTTTTCTTGATCTGGGAGCTACTCATATCTATACCCTTCACTCTTAGAATTGCCATAGCTGTCCCCCTACATACTCTTCCGTATTGTGTTTCTATTTTCATTTGATTCTAGGAATTCTTTCATTTCCCCTTGACTTTTTTAATCACCCACTGATTCTTCAAAAGTGTATTTTTCAATTTCCATGTGTTTGTACAATTTCTATTCTTTCTCTTGCTGGTGTTTCTAGCATCACTCTGTTATGATTTTAATCAGTTGCAAGAAATGATATCAAATATTTTTGCATGTTCAGACTTGCTTTATGGCCTAAAACATGATCACTTTTGGATAGCTCTATTCCATGAACTGCTGAAAAGAATATATATCATTCTGTTGTTGGATTGAATGCTGTGTAGCTATCTGTTCAGTCTATTTGATCTATGATGTAGTTTAACTCTGATGTTTCTTTGTGGGTTTTTTTTTTGTCTTTATGTCCTATCTATTAGCAAGAATTCACTATCAAAAGGAGCCACTATTATTGTATTAGGGCTTGTCACTTTCTTTCAAGTAGTGTTTGTTTTATGAAATAGGGTGTGCTTATGTTCACTGTGTATGTATTTGCAATTATTATATCTTTTTGGTGGATTGTTCTCTTTGCCAACATGCAATGGCCTTCTTTGTCTTTTCTAATTTTGCCTTCAAGTCTTCTTTGTCAGATATCATTATAGCTACTACTGCTTGGTTTTGAATTCTATTTGCATGGAATATTACTTTCCATCCTTTCACTTTTAGTCTGTATATGTCTTTCCTTTTGCGGTGTGGTTTTTTCAGGCAGAAAACAGTTAAGGCATTTTTTAAAATCCTACCTGCTAGTCTGTGTATTTTAATTAGAGAATTAAGACTGTTTTTTGCTTTGGATCAAATTCAAAGCCTCACACATGCTAGGTAAGGCCTATACCACTGAGTTACACCTCCAGCCATACTGTACTTTATTACTGTAAATTATGTAGTTATTACTGTCATTTTGTTCTTTTGCTAATGGTTGATTCTTTTCTAATTTTAAGTTGGTTATGTATTCTTCCTCTTCTTGGATAGAATTCCTTTAAGTGTCTTCTGCAGTGCTGGCTTAGTGGTCATGAGTTTCTTTAGTTTATGCTTATCTTGAAAGGTCTGTCTTTCTCTTTGATTCTGAAAGATACTTTTATTGGATATTGTAATATAGGTTAGCAATTATTTTCTTTCATGGCTTGAAATACATATTCCATGTCCTCCTGATTTTCAGTTTCTGCTGAGAAATCTGCAGTTATTCTGACAGTTTCGTCCTCATAAGTGACTTGGCATTTTTCTCTCTATGCTTTCAATATTCATTCTTCCTTTGTATTCTGAGGGTTTTAACTGGAATATGATGTGGGATATTCTTTTCTGGTCATGGCTCTTTAAGATTCTGAATCCCTTCTGTACCTGAATGCTCACATCTTTCTCAAGTGTTATGGCTTGTATCTAGATGTCCCCTGAAAGCTCATGTGGTCATAGGTGGGGCTTTTTGGAGGTGGCTGGATCTAGGGTGTGTTATGCTGGGATCAAGGATGTGATACTGGGATTAATTCATGGTGAGATGCTAGGAATAAAGCTGCCCCACCCTGGATGTGAATGCTACCCAGATATGTAGCCTGGGTAGGATATAAGGGACAGAAAGAGGGTCCTTGATAGTTGCTTACTGTTTTGCTTCTTCACTACTTTGCTGCTTTCTGCCTTCCATGACCATTTCTCCTCTGCGATGCCCCTCTGTCATGCCACCCTGACTTGGATCCAGCCAACTATGAACTGAAACCTCTACAAACTGTGAGCTGAAATAAACCTTCCCTCCTTTAACTCTGGTTGTCAGGTATTTTGTCCCAGCAGTGAGAAAAAATAATTAAGACACCAAGGTTTGGCAAATTTGATCATGATACAATTTTTCCATGTCCATATGTTCCTGATCCATCTCTGCTCTGGCAGTAAATGGAGTTGTCCGTATTCATATCGTCTCCTATTCTTGCTGATTTGGCAACAAAAGAAATCATCTATTGCCATGTTTTCCTCAGCCATGTATGTTCATGACAGGAAAGAGGCACTCTACTTCCATCCCTTCACAAGCTGTATATGGCTGTAGGTGTGAAATGTCTTCCAGTTTCAATCCCCCATTAGCCAAACCTTCTTGGAAATGAAATAATCCTTCCATTTAAATGTCTTATCATCCATAGCTACCCTGTTCAAATATATATTCATACTTCTCAACTTCCACAGGTTTAGCAAAGTGGGTGAGAAAATATTTTTCTACCCCTGGCCAAGAAATGAGTCCTGCATCTTCATGCTTTTCCCAGGTACATCTCCTTTGATAATGAAAGAAGTCATGTCTTTCAAAGTTGTTCTGCTATGGTTATAAAATTGATCTTATGTACCATATCCTTTATAGCTCCTTGTATTAAAAAGCTTATAAATTCTTGTTTTCTGCAAATGTAGCTGTCTTTATCACAGAATTGTTTTTCACTATCATGTCTTCTCAAGTCATTGCTATTTTAATAAGAGCAAACTCCACAGTCATTACTATTTTTGTTTTAGGAAGTCATCTAAATGCCTGCCTGTCAGCCATACTCACTATTCTCGCATGTAAGGTTTCCATTTTCTTATTTTTCTAAGCCATAGCTAACGTGGCAACCAAAGAACTTGACAAAATTTATGATTTCTCTAGTGTCATTTCTTTGTATCATGATTAAAATCTAACTTAATGATCACAAAGGATTTTTTTCTCTGCCTCACTACCCATTTCTTCGCCGGGCACTGAAAAATTTTATGCTTATATGTCTTACATGGTCACAGCATCTCTTTTATAATGGAAACTTTTCATGTCCTTGTCTTCCTCAACCTCACCTTCTTTGTATTTTATTTCCCTGTCTTCTTCAGCTATAGCTGCTATTGTAATGAAAGTACTGTTCCACTTTTATTTTTCTTTCTTTTTTTTGTTATAGATATTCTACTCATTGAAGTCACACCCAATGCCATATTTTCTCCTTTGTTCTGGAAATATGTTTTGTAGCATCATTTATTTCCATGCTCTATTTGCTCTTTTAAAAAAAGAAATCTTCCATCTTCATGCCTCATTTTACACAGCCTGGCTGTTTTGCAGTTACTTAGATTTTCAAAAAAAGTTCTTTTAGTTTACTCTTTATATTGTTTCAAAGTATATATTTTATAAAATAACTTATTTTTGTATGTTAGTAGTTCTCCAGGAAATTCAAAAGAAATTAAAAGGTGACACAAAAGGCATATATTATTTATTGAAATCATAGCAGAAGATTTTCCAATCCAAGAAGAGAATTTAATTTCCAGGTAAATGAGACATATATGACCCCAAATAACCATGAACAGAAAAGATCTTTTTCATGACATGTCACAGTCAAAATCCCAGAAATCCAGCACAAATAAAAAGTACTAAAAGCTGCTAGAAAAAAACCCATCAACTCATAAAAACAAACATATCAGAATAATATATTTCTCAATGCAAACCTCAAAGGCCAGGATAGCTTGAAGTTTTTGAGCTCTCAAAGAAAATAAATTTCAACCTAAAGTAATATAGCCTAGAAAACTATTTTTCAAAACTGAAAGAGAAATAAAGACTTTCCACGACAAAGAGCACCTTAAAAATTTCATGACCACCAAACTAGCCTTGCAGGCAGTACTGAAGTGAACCCTAAACAGACACAATGAGGTCAACACCACCAAAGAACTCAAAGTAAAGAATATATCTACAAAGGTAAGTAGTCAAGAAAAAAGGAAAAATAAAGGAATCAGCAAGGGAAAAATAATGCAATGACATTGATATATGAGAAATACAACTGCTAACCTGTTAGATATCAAATGTGCTGAGTTTGTGGTCCCACAACATCAAGGAATGAAGCCATGACCCAAAGGAAGAAGTTAAGAGAGTTTTATTGTAATTGAGGAGAGAAGAATAGCTCCTGGGCTTCCAGAAGGGATCCCAAGTGGGTGGCCACTGAGGCCTTTTGTCAAGGGTAATTTATGTAGCAAAGTCACAATATGGGTACAGCATGGGTCCAACTACAATCAACCTATAGAAACACAAGTGTAGCCACTTATTTAATGTTGATCCAATAGGGAAACAAGTCACATAGCAAGGGTACATGGAAAGAACAAAGGCATTTTTGGGAAGGGATAGGTCCAGAGGCTCTAGTCACACACCTGGGTGACTGATGCCTATCTGGACTTACTGGGCCAGGTGGTGTTAATTACAGTATAATTCCAAGTTACTGTTCATCTCTTAGGGAGGCATGTAGGCCAGGCCATTGCATCTTCACCTTGAGGTCTGACCGTCTTTAGATGCACCTCCAACCACAATTCTGATGTCTTTATTTCTTTGTACTGACTTCCTTGAGAGCCAGTCCCTCTCTGACTTATATTCATTTCTATTTAACTTAGCTGCTGATAATAACAGGACTCTGTAAATACGTTTCAGTAATGATTTTCAATGTGAAGGGTCTTAACTCCCTAATAAAAAGACACAGATTGGTGGATTTTATTAAAATATATTCAAATTTCCAGGTGCAATGGTGCATGCATGTAATCCCAGCACTCAGGAAGCTGAGGCTGGAGGATTGCTGTGGGTTTGAGGGCAGTCTGGGCTACATAGTGAGTTAAAGTCAAGCGTGAAATACAGAGTAAGACCTTGTCTCAAAAAATTCAACTACATTCGCCTACAAGAAACATATCTCATCCATAAAAAAAACACACAAAGTACAAATGATGGAAAATGATACCCCATGTACTGGAGCCCAAAAGCAAATAGGAGTAGCTATCTTATTTTCAGAGAAAATGAAATTCAAGCCAAACTGATCAAAAGAAACAAAGAAGGACACTATATTCTGGTAAACAAAACAATTCAACATGAAGAGATAATTGCAAATATATATACCCTGAGTGCCAGTACAATTTCATAAAAACTACTGGATAGAAAAGGTCAGATAAACATGAACACTATTATAGTGAAGGACTTAAATACCCCACTCTCATATACAGGTCAAACAAACAAACTAAAAAAATCAAAATAGAAATATCAGAGTGGAGCCACACCATTGAACAAAGGAATTTAATCGATATCTACAATGTGTTTTGAGGTAGGTGAGAAGAAATAAAGATAAGTAGAAAGGAGACAAGAAAAATTAGAATTTTAAGATTGTACTTTTAAGAAAAACTGCAGCTTTAGGGTGCAAAAGTTACTCCAGCTCATTTTAATTTTTTTTTTCCCTTTTTCCAACACACAATAAACCTGGGCAATTCCCTCTCATCTGCAAATTAGTCATTTCCACCCCTGAATAAACCACTTATTTTCACTTGTAAATCGTGCTTCCTCCATCCTCATGCAAGCAGCAATATTAGTGGGCAGCGTATTTCAACTTCATATACATATAAAACATCTACATTCTGACATAACCCACGACATGGGTAAAGTGACAGTAGGAATACACATTCTAGACCACCCTCCTTGAAGATGCCCCTGACTCCATAAATATACCCAACTCTAGATCATTAGGCACGTCTCTCTATTTCTTTGAGGATGTATTTTAAATTTCTGCCTAATAAATCCCTTTATCTCTTTCTGATGTGTCCTGAAATTCTTTTTCCGTAACGCGAGTCAGCAAACCTACAACTTGACCCTACTGGTAGAATGGGTTTAGGAATCTCCTACAACCCTGTTTGGTGACATGTTTCATCCCAAAACGACAAAATACACATTTTTCTCAACCAAATACAGAACTTTCTCTGAAATTGACCACATCTTAGGCCATAAAGCATGCTTTAAAATACAAAAAAAATTGAAATATTCATGCATACTATCAGATCACAGCACAATGAAACTAGAAATCAACAGTAAAAAAAAAATCACAGAAACTATGCAAATATGTGGAAATTAAACTATACACTCTTTAATTATTGAGTCACGGAAATCAAGAATTAAATTGACAGTTCCTAGAATCAACTGACAATGGCAGCACAATATGTCCAATGTATGGGACACAAACAAAAGCAGATCTAAAAGGCACGTATATAGCTGTGAATACCAACATTAGAAAAATAGAGTGATCCCAAATAAAATCTAATGATATACCTCAAAGCCAATAAGAATAATAAGAACAATAAGCAATCCAAATCCAAACTTTGTATGAGGAAAGAAGTTATAATGATCAGAGTAGAAATTAATGAAATTGAGGTTAAAAAACACAAGGAATCAATGAATCAAAGAATTGGTTCTTCCAAAATATAAATGAAATAGACAAACACTTAACCAAACTTACTAAAAGAAACAAAGATCCATATCAATGCAATTGGAAATGATAAAGGCAAAATCACAACAAACATTACCAAAATCTAGATGATTATAAGAAACTCCTTTAAAAACTTATATTCCAATAAATTGGAGAACCTAGAAGAAATAGATAATTTCCTAGACAAATAGGAATTACCAAAACTGAACTAAGATTTAAAAATCGAGCAGATCAATAACATGCAATGAAATAGAAGTTGTAACAAAAACTCTTCCAACTAAGAAAAACCCAGGACCTAATGGATTTATGGCAGAATTCTACCAAAACTTCAGGGAAGATATAAATTCAATACTCCTCAAACTCTTCCATGAAATTGAAAGGGAAGGAGCATAGACAAACGCATTCCTGGAAGCTAATATTACCTTGATACCAAAACCAGACAAGGACTCAACAGAAAATGAATACTACATGTGCAGAAATCGTCAACAAGATACTTGCCAACAGAATACAAGAAATCATTATGTTCATACATTATGACCAAGGTGGTTTCATTCCAGGGATGCAAGGATTGTTCAATATATGCAAAAAATAAATGTAATACATGACATAAACAGAAGTAAGGATAAAAATCACATGATCATCTCAATGCATGCAGAAAATACCTTTGACAAAACCCAGCATCCATTCATGATAAAAACCCCGAAGAAATTAGATATGAGAAGACCTTAATTTAAATGTATGAAAGCCATGCAGGGCAAAATCACTGTCAACATCATACTAAATAGGGAAAAAGCAATAGTGTGTCCTCTAAAATCAGGAATAAGACAAGGAGTCTACTCTCACCACTCTTGTTCAATATAGTACCTGAAACTTTACCAGAGCAATTAGACAAGAGAAAGAAAAGGGATATGTACAGGAAAGGAAGAAGTTGAAGTCTCCTTATTTGCAGATGACATCATCTGTTCCGTAGGAGACTCCAAATCTTCCACCAAGAAACCTCTTAAAACCACTAGAGAAATGCAAATCAAAACAATCCTGACATTGCATCTTACTCCAGTAAGAATGTTTATGATTAGGAAATCAATTGCTGACAAGATTGTAAGATAAAAGGAACTCTTTTACATTGTTGGTAGGAATGTAAACATGTACAACTACCATAGAAATCAGTATGGAGATTCCTCAAAAATGAAAAATAGAAGTTCCATTTGACCCAGCAATACCTTTTCTGGATATCTTTCTGAAAGAGCTAAAGTCATTCTATTACAGTGATACATGCATACCTAGGTATATAGCAGCACATCTCACAATAGTTAAATCATAGAAGTACCCTCTTTGCCGATCAACAGATGAATAGATAAAGAACATGTGCTATATAAACGTGATGGAGTATTGCTGAACCTTAAAGAAGGATATTTTCCTCTACTGCTTCTGTAAACAGTTTTTTTCTGCTCTTTGTGGGTTTTTTGATTTTTCGGTAATTCCAATTACTCTTTTTTTTTTTTAACCAAGAACATGTATTGGTACATTGTCCATATATTGGTCATATTTAACATGTTTGTTTTGTACCTGTACATGGTGCCTCTTGGTTCTCCCTCCTCCACCCTCCCCTCCTTTCTGTTCCCTCCATCCCTATTTACAGCAGGTTTATTTACAATTCTCCATGATTTCCCTTTGCCCTTTCTTTCCGTTTTTTCCCTTCCTGCTTTTCCCCCTTCCCTTTTTCTGGTACTCCTCTCCTTTGTATATTATCTTCCTTTTATCTAATATCTGTTACACTACTTTGTCCTTATTTACAGTTATGGTTTCTCATATCAGAGAAACAATTCAATGTGTGCTCATGAGTGTCTGATTTATTTCACTTAGTAGTATATTCTCAAGGAACATCCATTTACATACAAATGACTCTAGTTTATCCTTCTTTATGGCAGTGTAGTACTCCATTGTGTAGAAAAGCCACATCTTCTTTAGCCATTCATT
>PVJO010027223.1:0-19965 GCA_004026905.1 Hystrix cristata | reverse complement strand
ATGGACTATGACTGCCTCCTCTTCCAGCTGGGGAGGATACAAGGGCAGGCAGCCTCCCTCCCTAGACACCAGGTGCCAAGTTGAAAGTGGGCCCTCTGTGGCCAGCCGTCCAGCAAACACACCACAAATGTGCCTTAAAGAAAGGCCAATCTCAGGGCTTGGGATTTAGCTCAGTGGTTAAAGTGCTTACCTAGCAAGCTCAAGGCCATGAGTTCAATCCCCAGCACCAAAAAAAAAAAAAAAAAAAAAAGGCCAATCTCAGTCAGGTGTGGTGGCACACACCTGTAATCCCAGCACTCAGGAAGCTGAGACAGCGAATCGCTGCAAGTTTGAGGCCAGCCTGAACTACATAGCAAGACCCTGTCTAAAAAAAAAAGAAAAAAAAGCCAGTCTCTGAAAGAGACTCAAGGTCTGATGCACGACAGTCTCCTTTCGTGCCTCAGGAGAAGCCAACTCAGGGGCAAGGCAGGCTCATTTGGGTGTCATATACACTCCTATACACAAAACCTAGGTCCATCTTCCCCAGAGCTGGTCCTTTTGTGGTCCCCACAAACTCCTATGTCTGCCTGTGTGTGTGCTCCACCAAAGACCCAGCGGCCCTGGAGTGTAGCCAGCTGCCCGGCTCCACTTAAGGGCTGGGGAGTCCTGGGCAAGGCCTGGCTGGACCCTGGTGTTCTTCTCGGTGAAGTGGAGGTGTGTGGATCACTGATCACACGGAGCATCCCTGGGAGAACTCCTCTCTAGATACTGGAGTGACAGCAGGTGGCCGGGGTGGATGTGTAGCAACGGTCCCTTGCAGACAGGCTGGAAGAGCTTTCTGTCCTCGGCGCACAGGTGCAGTTTGGAAACCTGGAAGTCCCTTCCCAAACTATGTCTGACCCTCTGCCCTGCGCCTGTCAGCTCCCAAGCCACCTTGTCCCTCCCCAGCCTCAGCTTAAATCCCAGGGTCACAGAGGCTCTGGCTGGACAGAAAGGACAGCTGTTGAACGGGTGGTGCTGTAAGCAAAGGGCTCGACAGCGCCCAGGAAAGCAGTGCCAGGCCAAGTTCGGGCGCCCCACCAGAGCTCAGCACTGCTGGTCTTTGTCCCACAGGGCCTCCGAGTGCTGTCGCTTTCCTCCTAGAGGCGCAGGTTTTGCCCTCAGACACCAGCCTCACTCCGTCCTCCTCCCAGGATCGAGACCACACGGCCCGCGCCCCCAGCCTGCCCGCTCCTCCTGGCCTGAATCCATCCTTCTCGGCAAGACTCAGCAGGGATTTAGCGGGGTCGCGGAGGGCGGGTTGCGCTGCCCCGGGCAGGTAATAAACCTCCCTGCAGTGTTTTGGCGGCGTGGGGAGCCGCAGGCCCGAGGCGCGTGTCCTAGGCAACAGTCCCCCCAAAGCCACGACTCCGCGCCCCGCCCTCCCCACGCCGTCCCGGCACCCGCGCGACCCTCCTGGGGTCCTGCCCGGCCCGAGACGCCCCGGGCCCCGCGGCGCCCGCGCGCGACCTCACCTGCCGCCGCCGCCCCGCCGCGCGCCCGCCCCGCTCCCGGCCGCCCCGGCCGCCGGCGTCTTCCGGCGCTGGTCCTCCGGGCGCCCGGCGGGCTGGGCGGGACCCCGCGCCGGCACCCCCGCGGCCACGCCCCGCGGCCCGGCCACGCCCTCCCGGGCTCGGCCCCGCGGCCGGGGACTGAGCCGGACTGCGAGCCCGGGGCCACGAATTTGGCAGCAGAAGCCCGGAAGGCCCCTGTCGCCTCTGTGGCCGGCGGGCGCTCCACGCTCCAGCCCCGCCCGAACCACTAAGGCTCGGCTTGCTCTCTGGGAGACACCTACTCTTAAATTTTTTTAGTACGTGTCTATAGTACATAATGATTGTATTCCTCGTGAGCAGGCGGTAGGAGTACTTAACGCATTTTAATTCTTTTTATGTGGGAGACGCCTACATTTAAAGCCGTTCGTGCGCCCTGCTGTAAGCCAGGCACTGAGTTAGGCGAAGAGGGAAAAGGGCAAACCACACATGGTTTTGCTTTTGCAGTAAAAAGACCAGAGGCAGAGAAGGGTGCAAAGACCACCCTGGTCGAATGAGGAAGAGTGAGATCTAGGCAGAGGAGGTGTTCCAGATGTGCAAAGGGCCCGAGGCAGGATGAAGAACTGGAAGGAGACAGTGCTTAAAAAAAACTAATTCATAACACTGGGCATGGTGGCGCACACCTGTAAACCCAGCAGTTGGGAGACTGAAGCAGGAGAATTGCTGTGAGTTCAGGGCCAGCCAGGAACACATAGCAAGACCGTGTCTCTAACTGCCACACGAAGGAGACGGAGAAGAAGACTACTTAATAAGTTTTTGCAGAAGTACTAAAGCATGTCTTATGATATACGAAAATGCATTTAGGGGTTTTTGCTTGGTTAGGTTGGGTTTTCTTTGTTTTGTTTTTTGTTTTTGGTACAGAGATCTAACCCAGGTGTGTTCCACCACTGCCTACGTTCCCAGCACTTTTAATTATTTATTCTTATTAGTGCACATTAATACAGACTATATAGTGGGTTTCATTCTTTCATACTCAGAAGAAAACGGAACTGGAAACCAGTCGTTATGTTAAGTGAAATAAACTAGACTCAAAAAAAACTTTAAAAAAAGACACAAAAGTTGAAGGGATAATTCCAGCACTCTGGAGGCTGAGGCAGGAGGATCACTGCGAGTTCCAGGCCAGCTGGGGCTACATAGTGATTTCAAGGCCAGCCTGAACTACACAGTGAGAGCCCGTCTCAAAAAACAAACAAAGAAACAAACAAAAAAGTAGAAGGGAGACTACTATATTAAAGAAGAAGAGGGGAATCAGAGAGAGGGAGGAGGAAGGGCAAAGGGGTAATGAGGGGTGGTGGAAGCCAGCACCTTTAAACTCAGGTGTGGTGGTAGGATTGCTCTAACAGCACAAGATAAACCATCTGCTCGTCCTTGGGCAAGCAACACCCGCCCTTTGAACTGTGGGAAGGGTTCAGTGAGATTGCTTATGTGAATGGTTTGGGCACGGTGCCAGGCACGTGGCAGGTTTCCAGGGCTACAGAGATTTTATGTGGCAGTTCAGTTTGCCCAAGGCCACACCGTTCCTTGGCCACTTCCTCCCCCACAGCCAGCTCTCCGCTGCCTTTCACCTTCCCAGTTTCTGTGGATATTCTCACACAGGTAGCCATTTTTTCCTTCTCTAAAAGCTGTGGTCAAAGAACTCTTCCCCGATACTCCTGAAACAGAGAGATTTCTGAGAGCCCATCTAGAGGACCCTGGTGACTCGAATCATTTCCAGTGTTGAAGACGTTTGTGGCCTCCCGCGAGCACCCGGTTCCCATCTTCTTGCAAGCCCAGGGAGCATCCAGTTCTCTGGAATCCCTGCCTCTCCTCCTTTACCAGGTCACATGGCCCAGTACATCCGGACAAAGAGGATTATGGCCAGAGGTGTGGGATTATGGCCACAGGGCCAAAGTGTGGAAGGAGAAGCCAGCAGGTCCCACCTGTCCTCGTCCCTGCTGGCAGAGATCTATCAGGTACCCCTGATAGATCTCTGCCCCGCTGGCTGAATGTGGGGTCTGCCAGGTGCACTGAGCCCCACATTTGTCCCGGGCTTTGCAAACTTCCAAATAGCTTTCATCTCTTTTCTTCCTAAAATTCCAAGAGGAAAAGAGCGCAGGTGTGAAACTCTGACACCAAGAAGGCAAGGACACTTTAGATCAGTCCTTTGGGACAGAGAACTTACTTTGCTGGACTGTGGGTCACTAGTGTCTGGCACTGTCCTCAGCACCAGATTCCCTAGGAATTCACCCCCATGTTTGCTAAATGAGTGATTTTTTAAATTAAGATACAAATCACATGCCAAAAAATTCACCTTTTTAAAGAATGTAAATCGGCCAGATGTGGTAGTACACTCCTGTAATCCCAACACTTGGGAGGCTTGAGGCAGAAGGATAGCCAGGAGCTCAGGACCAGCCTGGGCAACATAGTGAGTACAAGGTCAGCCTGAACTACATAACAAGACCCTGTCTCCAAAATAAAATGAAATAAAATAAAATAAAATGAAATAAAGTACAAAGTCAGAAGCCTAGCATAGTGGTGCATGCATGTACTCCCAGTACTTAGGGAGGCTGAGGCAGAAGCATTGCCACAAGTTCAAGGTCAGCCTGAACTACAAAATGAGACCCTGTTTTAAAAAAAAAAAAACTATGTAAGTCAAGTGTGGTGGCACAGGCCTGCATTCGCAGCACTCTGGAAGCTGAAGCTGAATAATCACTTCAAGGTTAGCCAGAACTAGATGGCGAGACTCTACCTCAAAAATAAAGGGAGGGTATACCTCAGTGCAGAGGTACTGGGTTCAATTCCCAGTACTGAAAATAAATAAACAAGTGTATATCGGAAGTATTAAGGTAGTACAACCAAAACTACCACCTAATTCCAGAACATTTCCATCACCCCTAAAGAAATATGGCTAATATTTATTAAACACGAGCAAAGTGCTTTGGATACCTTCTCAAGTTCATTTTTCACATAAGGCTTGCAAGGTAAATTTTATTAATCTCCATTCGGTGGATGAGGAAGTGGAGGAAGTGGAGCCCTCCCTCATGGGCTAAGGTCTTAGGCAGAGGAGCTGGGCTTCAAACAGGTCAGAACTGTGACCCTAAAGCCAGGAAGTCCCTGTCTCTCAGCTGGGCATCATCCCAAAGGGAGCTGGGCAGGCAAAGCAGAGTCTCAACTGTGATGTCAGGAAAGCACAAGAAATTTCCTGGGCTTGTGCCCAGTAACATGTTCCACAGAGAAGTGAATGATAACTATTTACCCCCAGAATAAATCGTGAATGCATGAGTCTACATGGACTTACAAAAAAGGGAAGGCTCTTACGATAGAATGCCACTTCACAAAGGTAAGAGGACAGCCAGGTCTGGTGGTGCACCCCTGTAATCCCAGCACTTGAGGAGGCTGAGGCAGGAGGATGGGAAGTTCAAGCCTGGCCTGGGTAACTTAGACTTAATGAGACCCTGCCTCGAAATATGAAATTTTTAAAAGGGCTGGGGATGTAACTTAGTGTGAAGGCCCTGAATTCACTCCCCAGTACTGCAAAATAACAACAATAATAGTAAATAAATAAAGGTATGGGGAATGATGGGAATAATTAGCATTGGCCAAGTAGTATAGTTATTCAACCAAGAAGCATCAGTGTACGCTAAACCTAGTAGGTGAAAGGAGGACAAGGAACGGTGTATTTACATAGCCTCAAAGTGTCTTTGCATAAATTATTTTTTTAATTGCAAAGGAAAAACGGAGAAATTACAGTGGAGAAATCCAGCACGCACTATCTTACTCAAGTGATCCACGTTAACATCATTCTGATAGGACACGTAAACATCGTGTGCTCCCCAAGAGGACACAGGAAGAGAAGACATTGCATCCGGGATAACTCTGCCGAACGAAGATGCAGATCCAACACCCAATCTTGTGGAGGTTTGGACAATTCCCAGCGAAGAGACAGTATACAAAATGTCTCCCCCACTGTCCTCATAAAGTCAAGGGCACAAAGCTCAGGGACAGACCGAGGAGCTGTTCCACATCAAGGAGGATGATGGCCAGTGCCTGTGATCCCAAAGTAGATCTTTTGGTTATAAAAATCGCCTGTTGAAATCCGCTGGAGTCCCTGGGTAAAGGGTGTACAGGGATTCGTGGGGCTTTCCTATGAATTTGAAATTGTTTCAAAGTGTCGGGCATGGTGATGCATGCTTATAATCCCAGCACTTGGGAGGCTGAGAGAGGGGGATCGCCACAAGTTCAAGGCCAGCCTGGACCACATAGCAAGACCAAAAAAAAAAAAATTGCTTCAAAGTAAAATTATTTTTTAACAGAAGCAGAGGGGAAAGACAATAATAAGTAAATGAATGAATGAATGAAACAGGGATCCTTTGCCTTCTCTTCCCCCATCCACCAGTCAGGCACAGAGGACCTAGTAGAGGACTCCAGGGAACCAGACCAAAGAGAAGGCACCTGGGTCCCTCCATCACTAGTGCGCAAAAGCCAACCTCCTGTCTTGGTTAGATATTTTCCAATTTTCTCTCTACTTAGCCCTCCTGGAACAAGCAAATGGTTCCACACTTCCTTGTCCCACTGTTGCTGCTCTCAACCTGGGACACCCCTCCCATTTCTAGTCCCCTTAGTAGCCCCTGAATATCCCTTTCACAGTTTAGCTCTTGAGTCACCTTGATGGACCCATACTGGGTCACCCTCTCTGGGCCCTTCCACGGAAAAAACTGCCAGCTCATTGCACTAATGGGCAGAAACACCAGAATCCCCAGAACAGCCTACAAGCACTTTGGTATCACACACAGTGGAATAAATCCTCCCCTCTCACGCCCAAACCTTGGATCCAGCCCCTGCTACCACTGACTTGCTGTAGGACATCTCTCACACTAACCTGGCCCTCCGCACTTGCTCCTGATCTGCAAAGGGAAGAACAAGCATCGTGGGAGTGCTCTGCTGCTGCCCAGAGTTGGCATCAGACAACGGGATGTTAAAAACAGCAGCATTCCCAGGCACTCTTCCAGTCTGGACTACCTGCCCTCCCGCAGCCCTCTCCCCAGCACCATTCAACCTGGGGGCCTCGAAGAGTTGGTCTGAGATCCTGGGAGTTGCTCTGGTCCCTTCCACCCTCGAATTCCCCAACTCCCCTCACCCCTGGGGCCCAGCACAGCCCTCTTCACATTCAGTAAACAGCAGCTGCAAGGCCAAGACCACCACCTGCGGGACCTGCAAATCCCAGTCAGCACTGACTGCCACGTACCTCCTAGGGCCAGCCTGGCAGGAGAGCATCCTGGGAGACAAAACTCTGCCCAGAAAGCAGCACAGATAATGTGCATTTTCTTTCCCTAATGAACTCTTGGGAAAAAAAAAAAATCTGACCTAGTAAAGCATAAAGGTTGTGCAGTAGCTCATGTTTATTTCCAGGCTGCAGCCACACATTCTACCCGCCAAGATCCCCAAAACCCAGGCCCGGGGCTGGCAAATGAAGGCACTGTGTCAGAGCGAAGCCAGGTGTCCTGGCTCTCAGAGACCAGCCAGCCTGGGGGTGTGGCAGGACAGGGGGCACTCTTGCCCCCTGGCCTCAGCAATGGTCTTCAGTGCAGGGACCTCTGCTGAGGAAACCTGAGCAAACCCCGGGCCTGCCAGACCAGGTGACAGAGGCAGACGCGGCCAGTGCATCTGGGGAACAAAGCAGCATCTGCCTACCAGGGCCAGCACTGTTGTGCCATTGGACTGGGGTCCCCAGAAGGAAAATAACATGGCTGAGTCTAGAACTGGGGGCAGAGAGGAGTAGGGGCTCAAGAAAGCATCCCAAAATGCATTGCAGCTTGAGGTCCCACAAGGCTGGAGAGAAGTCTGCTCCAGGGCCCAGACTGTGGTCAGCAGGTGGAGATGGGGAGGCGGCCCAGGTAGGATGTGACCGGTTAGGAGCAGATCCTGGATCCTAAGGCAGATGCCACCTCATCACTCCCTATGGCATAAAATGCCCCCTCTCGTCCCCAGAGTGTGTCACAGCCTCAGAGCTTGCTCTTCGGGACCATGGGAAGGGGCCGTTGCAGCCGCCACACCACCCTGACTGGCTCAGCAGCAAGGTCCAGCTTGCGGAGGCCACCCAGGTCACCAGTCTGACGGTATTGCTGCAGGGCCGGCCGGAGCACCGTGATGGGGATGCTGAAGTTCAGGTGTGGGTAGGTGGCCCCTGTGTTATTGTCCCGTGTGTTGCTGGCGACAATTCCTGTTGGGGGTCAGAAAGCAGAGGAGGACATGAGCCAGGGGACAGATGGATGTCACAGGGAGGACCATCTCCATTCTGTACCCCCGGGGTCTCCCCATAGTGACAGCACTGAGATTCTTGTCAGGGACGCCTGCTCCTCATGCTGTCCCTTCTTCGGCTTTACTCTCCTTACCAGCATCTGGACTTCACACACTGCGGATTTCCTTACATGATCAACTCGTTTTATCCATTCGATCTCTCCGGTACTGAGAGCAGTACCCGAGAGCAGTACTGAGGCCCCAGCAAACACTTGCTAAGGAATCAAGGAATGAGCCCACCCTACAAGCACCTCACGTTTGGCTTGCTCATTTTTTTTTTTTTTCCAGTACTGGGGATTGAACCCAGGGCCTTCACTCTGAGATACAGCCCCAGTCTTTTTTATTTTCTGAGACATGGTCTAAGTTTTCCAGGCTAGCCTCAAATGTGTGATCCTTCTGCTTCAGCCTCCCAGAGTACTGGGATTATAGTTGTATACCACGTTTTAGCTGGTCTGTTTTTTTCATTTTACACCCACAACAGCCTTGCCTCAAAAGGAGAGTTCCTGTGTTCTCTTCAGCCAGCTTTCCCCATGTTGGTATCTTTTTTTTTTTTATCTCATGCTGTAAAACATTTATCAAAATCAAGAAACTAACTTTGGAACACTACTGCTGATCAAAATGTAGAAGTCACGTGGATTTCACTAATTTCTCCTGATTGACTCTTAGTTCTTTTCCAGGATCCAATCCAGGACCCCACACTGCACTGTCATGTCTTCCTAAATCTCCAGCGACCTGGGTCAGTTCCCAGCCTTTCCTTTTCTTTTGTGGCCTTGATCCTGTGGCGAGCACAGATCAGCTATTTTGTTGCATGGTCCTCAGTGTGGATTTATCTCATGTTTTCTCATGATTCCACTGAGTTCTGCATTATTGGGAAGAAGCCCGCAGAAGCAATGAGCCCTTCCCCATGCATCCTATCCGGAGGCCCTTGATGCCTACATGTAGTATCTGCTTGGTTTCTGCAGGCCTGGGTATCCTGAATCCGGGACCTTGTGCAAGGTAGGCAAGTGCTCTACCACTGAGCCACACCCCCAGCCCTTATATGTGGTCCTTGTCATGTTAACCTGGTCACCCAGCTAAGCAGGCATCTGCCAGGCCTCTCCAATGTAAACTGTATTTTTCCTTTGTGAGTACTAAATACTTTAGGGGAGATATTCTGAGGTTATGTAAATATTGTTCATATTGAAATTTTGCACACTAAATTTAGTATACATCCATTTAGACCCTGTTCATAGCAAGAGCTACTGCATTTTCTCCTCCCTCCACGCCCTACCCCCCAAAACTGGAGATTGAACCCAGGGCCTTCACACTGAGCTACATTCCCAGCCCCTTTTTGTATTTTTAAGACAGGGTCTCACTAAGTTGTCCAAGGTGGGCTTGAACTTGTGATCCTCCTGCCTTGGCCTCCCCAAGTGCTAGGTTTACTGTAGTGTCTTAATAGCGATTTTCTATTTCTCTCATTTCTTTTACTAATTAGATTTCTATAAAGAGCTGTAGTTTTTCTCCACTTCTAAACTGATTCAGTCATTTATATCTGTATAGACTCATGGATATTCCTCTTTTCTTCGGGCTAGCGTCTGATACTGTTGCTGTTTTGCAGTCCTACACTTTCTGGTGGGGCCTCTGAGTGGTTGGCTGCTGTCCTATCAACACCATTTGTGTTGTCAGTACTTCCTCTCCAGGACACGTACTTCTGGCCCATCTTGGATGTTCCCTGTCCTGGCTCTCGAATTGATCGGTTCTTCGTTCTTTTTGTTTCAGAAAAGTATTTAGAAACCAAGATCTGAATACCTGCATACCCGGGTTTATAGCAGCACACAATTTATAATAACTAACTCTTGGAAGCAGCCTACATGTCCATCAACAGATGAATAAAGAAAATGTTGTATTTACACATGATGGAGTACTACTCTGCCCTAAAGAAAGATAAACTTTGAGTTTTGTCTTTGTAGGAAAATGGATGTATCTTAAAACTATAATGTTAAGGGAAACAAATTAGACATACAAACTTAAATATTACATGGTTTCTCTTATATGAGAAACCCAAAGTATAAATAAAGAGCAAAATAAAAGATAGGTAATAGGAAGTAGGGAGATAGATCTTTCTCAAAGCAGAAGGGGATCAAGAGATGGAAGGAGGGAGGAGGGGAGGGACAGGGGATAAAAAAAGGAATTAAGGTGTGTTATGCACATGTACCAACTCCACACAAGGAATGTAAATATTATGTACTACAAATAGGTACTAAAAAAGAAAAAAGAAAAAAAATTAAACACTTACTATATTAAAAGAAAAAAAAAGAAATTAAGAGCTGGGTTCTAGGTGTGCCTGTTGCAAATGAGACATCACTGCTCCTGGCCTCTCTCGGTGGGCAGAACTAGGGGACAGAGACTGAGTGTACAGTAATTTACGCACACACATCAGTATTTACGTCTGTGTTCACTTAGCTGTATATACGGTTTTAAAAGTCAACCAGGATAGGGAAAAATGGACATGGTGAAAAATTGCGATGGGTGACTCTGTGTCACAAATAGTAACATAACCACACTGAGGAGGGAGAACGGAACCGGCCTGGGTACCCTGGACACTTTAAACCTAAAGACAAGAACCACCGCACACTGCCACTCAAACTCTGGGTTCCACTTGCTACGCCTACAGATCACAGGGATGTGGGCTGGCAATTCTTACACTACCGTTTTTGTGTACTAAAGTTGGACAAATACATACATATAGTATAGATACTAAGAGCAAGGTTTCTCACAATAAGAGAAAATGTTAGAAATAAGGAAGTCAGAGCCTGGCATGGTGGTGCACAGCTGTAACCACAGCGCTCAAGAGGCTGAAGCAGGAAGATCGCCACAACTCTGAGGCCTGCCTGGGCTACACAGTGAATTCAAGGTCAGCCTGAACTACATAGCAAGACCCTGTCTCAAAAAACAAAAACAAAACAAGAAAAGAAAGGTAGGAATAATAAAGGCTAGTATAAACCTAGTGGTGCTACCTATAGAGTCTTGAAGGTTGCTACATGTACTCACAATTTGCTTTTTAAAAATATTTAAATGACTTTTTAAAGTTACCAATTAAAAAAAATTTTTTTTGGAGACAGGGTCTCACTATGTAGTTCAGACTGGCCTTGAACTAACTGCAGCCCAAGCTGGCTTCAAACTCAGGGGAGATCCTCCTGCCTCAGCCTCCTGTGTGCCACCATGGCAGGCATTTTCGTTTGTTTTATGATTTGTTTTGTTTTGTAATAGTGGGGACTGAACCCAGGGCTTTTGCACTAAGTTGCATCCCCCCCAGTCCTTTCTTTTTTTAAATTTCTTTAATTTTTTATTTTGAGACAGAGCCTCACTAACTTGTTAAATTCCCCAGGCAAGGCTCAAACTTGCAATCCTCCTGCCTCAGCCTCTCAGAATGCTGGAATTACAGGTGTATGCCACCACACCTGGCCATAAAGTTGAAAGAGATTTAAAAGTTGCCAGCTTCTTCTGAAATGTACTAGGCCACATTCTCTTATGACCACAACCTGCTGCAGCTGAGCGGGTTTCACCCTCCTTGACCCCTGACCCTTCACCTCTACTTCCTCTTGTCTTCACCCACTGAGCATTCCGGCCTCTGTACACCGCTGAGTTTATGACCCTCAGACTAAGCCACCTCTTGAATTTCACGGATCAAGTGAGATTAAGTGACTCACCTAAGGTCGCACAGCAGATTAGTGGCAGAGAAGGGATCACGACCTAGGTGTCTTCCCGCCCAGCTCAGCTCCCTCCCTCTCCACCCTCTGAGGCAGAACAGCCTGAACGCTCAGGCCACTAACTCCGCACGAGGCCCGCCATCTCCCCAGACAGAAGGTCTCCCCAGGCTGGACATGGGCAGTCACTGGGTGTGGGACGAGGCTCTGACCAGGAGAAGGCTGGAGAGGGCCAAAGGGTGGGTTACCCAGGAGGTCCCCCGAGTGGGTAGAGAAGAGGGGTCCCCCACTGGAGCCACCGTGCACGGCACACGTGGTCTGCAGCATCACTGGCGTGCCGTCCACCTGCACCACGGCCGACAGGATGCCCGAGGTCACTGAGGGCCCACAGGCCTGGCCGAAGACACCGAAGCCGACCACACTGACAGCTGCACCTGCCGGAGAGGGAGGAGGGTGAAGGGGGCCTCACTCCCCACCGACCCTGTCCTCTCCTAAGGTCCAAGCCCTCTCTGCCCTCTGAGCTCTGCTCAGATAGTATCGCCTCCAGGGAGCCTCCCAGGCTCCCACCACAAGAAGAGGCCAAAACTCCACTGAGTTCCCAGCACTGCACTCACTCGACTACATCTTCAGAGTCACTAGACAAGGCAGTCACCTAGCTAGGTGCCCAATAAATGGGACCAAGAAGAATCTTGCTGCTGGCTTGGTGGTGCACGCCTGGCTCAGGAGGCTGAGGCAGGAGGATCACTGCAAGTTTGAGGCTAGCCTGGGCCACATAGTGAGTTTCAGGCCAGCCTCAACTATGTAGCAAGACTCCTCCTCAAAAAACCAAAAAAAAAAGAACCAGTGACAATGGCTCCCAAGCAGCCACCCACTTCCTTCCCCGAATGCTCTGCAGGAGCAGGGCAGGCACGAGGCCAGGAGCAACACAGGCCTACACCCCCCCCCCCCCAGTCCTCGGCATGCCCAGGGGGAAGGCGCGTCAGCCCCGCGGACAGGGAAACAAAGGCAGAGAGCAGGAGGGATAAGTGGCCTATCCAAGGACACCAGATGGCAGAAGAGATGCCAATCCTGAGCTCCTGTCCTCCTCATCGCCATATCATAGTGATTCCATGAAATGGGACATCTGGCACTTAGGTGGGAGCGTCTCAAAGTCTTTTACTATATGATGCCTCAAAGGTGCCATGTGCTCCTCTGACCAGCCTGAAGTGTCAGGAGGAGCTGTCCAAGGCCCGGCACCCCTGCTGCAAGCTCTGGGGTTAGGGTTAGGGCGTGCCTTACCTCCCTCCTCAGGCCCTCCACCTTAGCCCAGCTCCTGGGCTGTGCTGCCACAGCAGGGAGGCCTCCAAGAGACCCAGCTGTGCCACCCAACTCCCTACGTCAGTAGGGGTGAGGAAGGAGTGGACACCTGGTCTGGCATGGTTAGTTCCAACACTGACTGTCCTTCCCAGGGTCCAGCCTGACCAGAGGGGCCCTTGTTCAGGCTGTGCCCTTTGTCTTTTACCTTCGTGGAAGTGCTCAGCCGGCATGGCTGTGGGGACACCATCCAGGTCCTCCTCCAGGCTCACCACTGCTATGTCGTACGGAGATGTCTCCTGGGTGGCAAACACCACGTGTCCCCAAATCGCCACACTCCTGGGAGCAAGGGAAACAAATGGCAGGCTGGCTTTCTGCTCCTTCAGTACCAGGGAGGAAGCAAGGAGAGGAGACTGACAGTAAAAGTCACAGTCTTGAGTCTGAAGATCTGGGTGTTGGCTCCAAAACCTACCAGCCAGGCGGCTCTGGGCGAGTCACCTAACCAAACATGCTTTCTAAATTCAGGATACTTCATGGCAAAGCTTCCTGCACCTCACCACAAAAATGCACACCTCACATCTAGCTCTGGGCCAGGCCTGGAGTTGATGCCTGGTAGACACCATCTCAATTAGTCTTCATAAGCCTATAAACTAGGCACTGGTGTCATCTTCAGTTCAGATGGTGCAACTGAGGCCCAGAGAGGGAGGAGCCATCCCAATGTCACAGAGCAAGTGCTGGGAGCCAGGGCAGGCATGATGCACTTCTACCCCTCTGGGTCCTCGTTCACATACATACTAGGAGCTCCACAGCACTCCAGATGCCAGGCTCTGGTCTGAGCCATTACACATGGGAATTCATGGGGAAGCAGTTTAGACAAACTATGACTTGTCCAAAACCACACAAGACCATCCTACCACACTCTGCAGGGGGACCTTACGGCAGACCTGGTGGTTTCCTTAGGCACAAAAGTGGCGAGAGGGTGCGGAACTAGGGGACACATCACAGGGAAATCCCTATCAGTCTTCCCTATAAAATCATGGCTATCCTGTCGGCCTTGAGTGGGGACCTCTGGGGCAAAGCTGGGCTGGACTGGGCACACTGCGCTGAACTTGCATTCAGAAGAGGGGTTTGCAAAGGCTGAAGAGTGGACTGAGCTCGGTAAGGGGAAGGCCAGGCACTAATGCCACGTGCCCTGCTGCTTAGCTTGGGTCTGATCAAGCCTCTGAGGCCTCAAAGAAAAGAACATATACAAGAAAGCCACTGTCCCCACTGCCAGAGCAAATGCAAGTGAAGGAGGGCAAAGGTGCTTTTCCCCACGGAGGGAACAAGTGCCCAAAGTCCCAGCTGGCTGCCTACCAGGGTCACCCAAACATTTTTCAGAGTATGCACATCCGCCCTGCATTCTAATTAGGTTGAACCCACATCTGTAATTTCCACCCAGGAGGGCAGCTCTAGCTAAGTTCTAAGAGGCAAACTGAGTAAGATCAGCCCAGGAGGGGAGCACCCTGGGCTCCAGGGACTTCACCATCTCTTTCAGGGTTGAAGAGCAGGCTACAGTTTCCGGTCAGAGGGCTTAGTGGGGTATGAGGTGCAGGGCTAGGAGGTGGAGAAGCTGCCCAGAAGGAATCGAGACTATGACAGGGAGCTCAAAGACGCCCAGTCCTGCATGTAGGAGCTGCAAGGTTCCCATTTCCAGAGGTGCTTGGAGCTTGGCTCTGGGTGTCGGGGATGAGGGAGGGTCCCACGCTGTGCACCCAAAGCACTCTCAGAGTGGATGGCCTGGATCCACGTCGGAGATCCGAGAGGGGCAGAGTGGGGCAGCCCCTGGGGTCTTACTTGGAGGTGGCGGAGCGCACCAGGACCTTGGCCGCCTCTCGAGGGGCCACGTGTCGGCAGGTAACCACGAGGCGGGGCGTCATGGCCACTCCGGAACCCCACACGCTGCCAAACTCCACCAGCACGGCCGCGGCTGCCCAGGGAGGTCCCGGGTCTCGGAGGGGGAGGCCCCGCGGGACGCCCAACTCGGGTGGCAGCAGGGCGGCCAGGGCGGCGGCGTCGGGCAGGCGGGCGAGCGCGGCGCGGGCGCCGCGGAGTAGCGGGGCGGCGGCGCAGAGCAGGGTGAGGCCCACCCACTCGCGGGCCTTCCAGCACAGCGGCGCGGCCACCAGCGCCACCAGCGCCCCCGCGGGCTGTGCGGCGAATACGCCGCCGCCCTCGGTGCCGGGTAGGCAGCGCGCGTCGGTGAGCAGCAGAGAGCCGGCCGCGTTGCTGAGCACGCCGCGGCTCAGCGTGTTGAGGAAGATGTCCGGGCAGAAGGCCCCGAACGGGGAGCCGCAGGCCAGCAGTGGCGCGCCCTTGGCCACGGCCCCGAGGGGCGCCACGGACACAGCCGGCCTGCGCGCCGCCTCTGCCTGCACCTTCCCGCCAGGGCGCACGCGCAGCAGCGCGAACCAGCCCAGCGCCCGCAGCTGGTCCTCCTCCTCGTCCCCGGACAGCTCCTCGTCCGGCGGCGCGCTCGCGAAGCGCCACTGCTCGGCCGCCCCGCCCCCGAAGAGACGCGCGAAGTGGGCCCGGAAGTCCGTGCAGCTCAGCAGCAGCAGCAACTCGGCCGTTCGCGGTGGGTGCAGGAGCCGCCCGCGGGGCTGGGCGGCCGGGCCGGGCTCGAGGCCGGCGCAGCGGGGTGTGCACAGCACCGGGCGGCCTTGCTCCGCGCGGCCCGCGGCACCCGCGGCCGTTGGCCCCCACTGCACGTGCAGGCGCAGGTCATCGCCGCAACAGTCGCCGGGCAGGAAGGTGGCGCCGGCCGCGGCCAGGGCCCCGCTGCCCCCACGCAGGAAGGGGGTGAAGATCCCCCCGTGGCACAGCACCAGGACGGGGCTGCGACTCAGGATGACCCCGCTGCAGCTCCACAAGCCCTCCTCGGGCTGCCCGGCCCGGGATGCGCTCACCACGCAGCCCGCCTGCTCAGCCGCTCTCATGGAGGGCCCCCACTGTCGCCCCATGGCCTCGGGGACCCGACACCCCGGGGCTGCAGGAGGACCAGTGAGCGAGCCAGGACCCCCGCGGGGGAGGGTGACCCTGCGCAGTATCACCCACGGCCGCAGCAAGAGCGCAAGTACGGACTCCGGCCTTCTTCGTCGAGCCCGATTGGCTAAATCCCACTAGCTCCCACCCGATTGGCTGGGCATGGCACCGAACGCTGATTGGCTACTAATGCCGATCCTTCCTGTGCCCGCCCTCCTTGGTGGGACTTCAGAAGCAGCCGTTCCCTAGGACGAGCCTAGGGGAGCGACAGGCGTGCGGCGTCACGAGGGGATGGGGTGAGATGGGAAGTGAGGAGGGCGGATCCCTCCAGTTTGCAGGGCTCTGAGAACAGCACTGAGCACCGAGCGCTGACGTGGCTAGACGTCCCAGGCCATGACAGGAGCTGGTAAGACCTTCACCCTCCTACCCCCGGGGTAATAATACAGGCCAGGGAAGAGTCAACATGTATGTTGAAATTCTGAAAGCAAACCCTACAGTAATCCACTAGGGGGCGTGGAACTCACGAAATTACTCTTAGGGCCCTTTATTGTCAAAGTCCCAACGGGACAAATATCAGCGAAAGTGGGTTTGCTCTAAATTAACTGTCCTTTAAGTATGATGAACAGTAGCTAAAGGAGTAAAACGAATCACACAACCCTAGAGTTTAGTGTGCACATTTCACATGACATTTATAATACCACTCAGGACTTAAGAAGCCTCTAAAAGTCCAGAATGGATATAGTTCAAGTTTTGCAGGCCATAAATTCTGTCTCAAGGGGCTGGGGATTTAGCTCAGTGGTTAGAGTGCTTGCCTAGCAACCGTCAAGGCCGTGAGTTCGATTCCGGGCACCAAAAGTTCTGTCTCAAAATATTCAACTCTGCAGTTGTAGCACACAAAAGCCAAAGGAATGGTGGTGGCTATCTTGAAGAAAAACTAAATCTGAATTTAATTTTTGTGTCACAAAATAGCATCGTTAATTTTTGTCATTTAAAAGTGTAAAAACCATCGTAAGCTCCTAGAACAGAACACAGCCAGCAGGACAGCTTTGGCCTGCAAACTATAGAATTCCTTCTCGAGGCTAACATAAAAACTTCCCTTCTTTTGGAAAGAAGTATCCTTGAGGACAGGTGAACATGAACGCATATGTCCCCAAAGCACAAGCGAGATATCTTATGAAGGTCTGCTCTTCTATCACAGTATCACTAAAATACATGTTCATTTTTAGTGAGATTACTAGTACATGCCTGTCAGCATTAAAGAAAACATATTCAGTTGTTATTTAAATGACAGACTTTTTACATGCATTCTTTGAATAAAATGAGTGCTGCCTGGTATATCCCCAGCACCACACAGGATAATGTTCCCAGTGCTCCTGGCAACACAAACCTGTTTGAGAAAGTATGTTTTCAAGACTAAAACTGAAAAAAAAAGAAAGACTAAAACTGAGCTGTCTTCCTATAGCATGCACTGTCTTCTTTTGGTTTTATGACACGAAGATGGCTTGATCACAGCAGTCTCTTTACCTATCCCAACTACCTAGCAACTAAGACTTTTTCTTTAGAGTCCAGTGATTCTCCCTTAATGACACTCAAACCTCCAGTGTGAACCATTCGGTCAGGTTTTTCTGTGCCAATGGCAGACCACAGCACAGAGAAGTCCCAAGTGACAGCCAGCAGTAGCCAGAACCCACTGAGGCCTGGGCCCACTGACTCAACCTTTGATTCTCACATTCCACTTGGCCTCAAACAAAAGAAACCCATTTATCCATAGAGCCCATGGCCTCCTGTCACAGTAACACGGACAGCAGGACACTGCCAACAATTTAATCTTCAGTTGTAGAGAAGTTGTTTCAATTTGTTTCCCAGACTACTTGTTCTAGTACTTTAGTTTTGGAATCTCATTTGGGGTTTTCCAAAAGCAAGGCTTCAGCTGGATGTGGTGAAGCACACCTATAATCCCAGCACTTAGAAGGCTGAGGCAGGAAGATCAGCAGTTTGAAGCCAGCCCGACTAAGGCAAGTTCAAGACCAGCACGGCATGAACTGCACAGCAGGACCCTGTCTCAAAAAAATAAATAAAAGCAAGGTTTCCTACATGCCTATTAAATGCACAGACACAGACTCCTTCCCGTTTTTCCCAAGTGTAGTATCCAGTTCTCTCCCATATTGTGGAAAATGCTGAGTGACCCACAGCTAAACAGACTCTGCGCTTACCATCATGTTAGTGAGCAACTTTGCTCGAGCATCTGCCATCCCCATCCCACTGCAGAGATGACCGACACCCTGGGATGTAGCCTGCTCCAAGGCTTTCGCCAGCATGCTGGTATCCCAGCATATTTTTCCCTGATAGCAAAACTGAAGTCTTTCATGTGCACCCACCACACGTTTATTCCTATACATACAGAAGAACTTCATTTTCCCTTCTGCAAACTGTATGCTGAAATTAAGAACAAATCAATGGCAAAAAAAGGAAGTTTATTTTAAGTTTTTATTAAAATGCTTATGATACAGACTGACTTTCTTTCGTAAATGACTGTTTTACTTTTCCTGAAATAGGACATATGTGCACTCTGATAAAACAGAATGAGAAGTCTCAACTCATGGGAGTTCTGTCCGAGGCAATGCTCCTCCACCTGGAGTTGAGCTCCTCCCGGCAGCCTCTTCGAAGCTACCTTAGGGTACCAGTGGTGTTCTGTGGGGAAAAGACAGGCTGGTGCAACGTGACTTTTCAACCCCCTTTCTCCAGTGGCCAAAATAAACCACTTTCACAAAGAGCTGCCCTATGTAGAGCCCACAGTTTTCTAGCTTGTTACAAAGTGATTAGGGACAGATAGAAAAAAAAAAGAAAACTAACACTGAAGCAATCACACTTCTCATATCCATGGACAGAGAGTATGGGAAACCTTTAGCTAAAGGAAATAAAAATATGCAAGTTAACTGCCTAGTTCATCCACTGTTAGCTAGATTTGTTCACTTAAGGCTTTACTCCTTTCCAAATCTCATCTTCATCTGCCTATGCCCGCTATTGATGCGATGCATGCACTTCCCAGGCTCGAACCTCACCAAGCCTCTACATTCCACACTTGACACCGAAAGGAAGGCTTTCCCAACAGGTCAGTTCTGAAGACCAAAACAAAGGCAACCAGGAGTATGTTATCCACAGTCCCTACCCTCCCACCAGAAGCAGGAACCCCTGAACTGAGTTCAATCCTTTGCCAAGAAGCATCCTTATTGCAAGTTTCAATTTGAAGGGAACTACCTCTAACTTTTTATTAAAGAGAAAATCAATAAAGATACCTCCCATCTTAAGCCATCTCCTAGCTTTCCATCTTTCCTACCAGGGTAGAATATAGGTTAAGATCATGAAAATCAATTTCATGAGTGGCACTAAGAAAATGGAATGCTAGAAAAATAATGTTCGTGGCCTTCATGGGGCTGCTGCTTTCATACTGGGTGATCACAGACATCAGGGATGCTGCCTCCAGCGGAAGACTCTATAGAAAGTCCTGCGCTAGAGTTTTCCCCAGCTTTTTCTAGAATGGGCAAGGCCAATTTCACACCAAAAGGAAAGAAATCTAGAAAAGCTACAGGTGTGGACCTTTAAACACCAACAAAACAGATAACAGTAAGGAGAAAAAGATGTAAGAAAAAGACAGAGCTCATGAACAGCCTGAGAGAAATCAAATTTTGCAGGCAGAATTTTAAAGCCCATTGAAACTGTCTTTCCTAGATTCACACAAGTGCCAAATCCCCAAATGTTTACATCCTCACAAACCCTCTAAGCCGACAGCTCTGTCCTATGCCTTCCTACTCTCACAATGCCCCACCCCCCATTCTGTACAATGACAGCTGAGGCACACCTACGGCACGAGACTGCAAGAGAGATGTCCTCAATGCTTGTGAGGCGAGTCACTTTTTATTGACTGAAAGTGGGAAAGAAAGGTGCTAGAGAGAAAGATGAAATTTCACAACAGTATAAAAGCAAAGACGGGCTGAAATTTGTAATTTTTTAGTAAAAATAATACAATAACAACCCCTTTATAATTAACTCCTCCACAGCGAACAATCTGCTACTCACTCCATGATGAGGAATGACTCCAGCTGACCACAATGGACGCC
>PVJO010027222.1:0-19981 GCA_004026905.1 Hystrix cristata | reverse complement strand
AACCATCATGCCACCTATAAACAAAGACAGCTTTCTCTTCAGTCTGTATTCCTTTTCCTCCTTTATCCTGTGATATTGCCTTAGCAAGGACTTCTAGTGCAATGTTAAAAAGAAACAGTAAGATAGGACATTCTCACCTTCCTTAGTGGGAGAGCTTGAAGTTTCTCACTATTAAGTATAGTTTAGCTGTAGGTTTTTTGTACATATTCTTCATCCAGTTGAGGTAGTCCCCCTCTATTTCTAGTTTATAGAGTTTTTATCGTGAATGGGTACGGGATTTTACCACATGATTAGATGTGATCATAATTTTCTTTTTCATTTCATTGTTTTGATGGATTACATTAACTGCTTTTCAAACGTTGAACCAACCTTGCAAACATAAGAAAAATCTCACTCAGCTGTGTTACATAATCATTTGTACATTGTTTGGTTGGCTTTGCTTTGTTTGGATTGTTTCCTTCAGGATTTTTGCATCTATGTCTGTGGTCTGTAGTTTTCTCCTAATGCCTTTGGTTTGGGTGTTAAGGCAATGCCAGTGTTATGGTTTATATCTAGATATTCCCCAAGAACTTCTTGTACTCATAGGTGGGACTTTGGGAAGGTGATTGGATTATGGCAGCAGTATAGCTGACTTGCTGTTAGAAGGTGGGGTCTAGTAGGAAGAGGCAGGTCACTGAGAGTGTGGTCTAGCAAGGTTTATCTCCCTCTCCAGCTCCTCCCCTCACTCCCTGCTTTTCCTGTCTGCTTTCCCCTAAACAATTCTCCTTCACCATGCCATCCCGCTTTGGAGCTACTGTGGACTGAAACCTCTACACACTGTGAGCCAAAATACACCTTTCCTTCCTTAAATTGTATGTGTCAGGTTTTTTGTCCCACCAATGAGGAAAGTGACTAAGACAGATTTTGGTACCAGAGAAGTAGTGCTTTTCTGTGATACTGCCTGACCATGTGGTTCAGAAGCCTTTGCAAGTGGTTCACGGGATGAGTTTGGAAAGATTTCGAGATGCTGGCTAGAGAAATGGCCCTAGAATTCTGTGAGCTGAGCTTGATGGGAGATTCTGGTTGGAGCTCAGAGGACCAAAATGCTGATCAAAGGGTAAAGGATACAGACCAGGCTTAGGAGGATTGAGTTGGGAACAAGAACCCCATTGGCAGTTGGATCAAGACCGTGTATGTTACGCTCTGGCAGAAAATTTTTCTTCGTTTGGTCCATGTCCTAATACTTGCCAGAAGATTGAGATTAAGGGTGGTAGACTAATCTGCAGAGAAGATTTCAGGGCAGCCCAACATTTCAAGCTGTGGCCTGAGTACTATGGGGGACTTTTAGCTAGCTGTACAATGAGAATCAAGAGCCAATGGCACTGTTAAGTGATTTCAAAAGTTTTGAGTTTCTCCAGAGGAAGCTTCTATAAAGTTGGGCTCTCCAAAGCTGGAATAGAGAACAACTTGGTTGCTGAAGGATTAATATTAAAAAGAAGCCAAGTAGTTTACATTGGGAGCAACACAAAGGATGCCTTGAGGGCATGCCTGGGGAGTCTTTTCTCAAAGTCTTTTCACTTTTCCACCCTTGAGTTTGCAAAGATGTTCTTGTGCTCATAAGCAGGGCTTTTGGAAGGTGGCTGGTTTATGGGGGCAGTATAGCTGGCTTGCTGTTAGAAAGTGGGGTCTGGTCAGAAGAGGCAGGTCACTGAGGGCATGGCCTGGAAGGATTTATCTACCACTCTGACTCTTCCCCTGTCTCTGCTTCCCTGCTGCCTTCCAGTGAGCAGCTCTTCTCTGCCATGCTCCTTACCATGCTGTTTTGCCTTGGAGCCAGCCTCTTAGGGACTGAAATGTCTACAAACTATAAATCAAAATAAACTTCTCCTCTTTTAAGTTGTAGGTGTCAGATATTTTGTCCCAGCAATGAAGAAAGTGACTATGACAGCTGGCCTCACAGAATGAGTTAGGAAGTATCCCCTCTACTTCTGTCCTCTGAAAGAAATTGGAGAAAATTGCTATAATTTCTTCATGTTTGAAAAAAATCACCAGGGAGCTCAGTAAGCTTGGTGGTGCATATAATCTCAGCTATTTGGGAGGCTGAGGCAGGAGGATTGCTAGTTTAAGGCCATCCTGTGCAATTTTGTGAGACTCTTAAAAAAGTAAACAGGGCTAGGTTTGATCTGTTGCAAGGAAGGAAGGAAAAGGAAGGAAGGAAGGGGGAAGGAAGAAGGAAGGAGGGAGGGAGGAAAGAGGGAGGGAAGAAAGAAAGGAAGGAAGGAAGAGCTGATGCTTGCTATTTTGGAAGGCTATTACTAATTCAGTTTCTTTAGCGGGTGCAGGGGTGTTCCGATTGTCTAGGTCTTCTTGTGTGAGTTTTGACATGCTATGTCTTTCAAGGAATTTGTACAGTTCATATAGGTTATCAACCTTGGCATAGAATTGTTCATAGTATTCCTTTATTATCCTTTTTAATTTTCATGAGATGTGTAGTGACACCCTCTTTCATTTCTTATATTGGTAATTTATTCTCTCTTTTTTTTTTCGTAGCCTGGCTAGAGACTTACTGGTTTTTTTTAAATTATTTTTTAAAAATTAGCTTTTGATATATTGATTTTTCTGTTGATTTCCTGTTTTTACTTTCATTGATCTCTAGTCTAATTATTTTTTTCTCTTTGTGTAGTTTGGATTTAATTTGCTCTTCTTTTTCTAATTTCATAAGGAAGGAATTTATATTACTGATTTTATCTTTCTTCATATCTAATATATGCATTAAATGCTATGGATCTCCCCCTCAGCACTACTTTCATTGTATCTTGTATGACTTTTGATAAGTTGTGTTTTCATATACTTCAAAATCTCTTAAAATATATTTTGAGAGGGCTCAGCGATTTAGCTCAGTAGTAGAGCACTTGCCTAGCAAGTACAAGGCTCTGAGTTCAATCCCCAACACTCCCTCCCCCCTTCCCAAATATATACATATTTTGAGATACTTTCTTTTTCCTGTGTGTTGTTTGAAAGTGTATTGTTTAACATCCACATGTTTGGGGACTTTTCTACTTATGCTAACTGATTTCTAGTTTAATTTCACTGTGCTCTTAAGAGCAGAAATTTTTAAGGTGTGTCTTATGGCCCAAAATGTACTCTGTTTTAGTAAATACTCCATATGAGCTTGAGAAGAATATGCATTCTGCTGTTGTTGGATGAAGGATTCTATAGGGATCAATTACATATACAGAGACTCCTTGTTTAACGACCAAATTCCATTCATATGACTAGGTTAAATGAATTGATCACTGAATGAGGAATTATAGTATGTATATTACAATATTCAGAACAAAGGAAACTCCAGCTTGATGACTTTGCTGGAGTTTTTATTGATGCTAGAGATCAAACTCAGGATCTTCAACCACTGAGCTAACTTCCCATCCCCAATGTCTTTGCTTTTATTTGTATAACTCTTACGCATGCATGCAGTACTCTAAATGTATAACAGAACATAAAACCAAAGTACTATAAGTACAAGCAACAAGAATTACAGTACCATAGAAACAAGCTGTACTATACAAGAAAAGACATTGAGGCTCTATAAACAAGATATATAGAACCGTACAAAAAAAGAAGAAGATGGGTCATAAGTTTGAGCAATGGGTTTTAAGTCCCAACAGCACATCTCAGTCCTAAGTCCAAATAGTTGTTAATCAGGTAAGTTGTTAAACAAGGAATGTCTGTGTTGCTGATTGGTGATTTTCTGCTTGCTAGATCTGTCCATTTCTCATGCAGGGATGTTGAAATTTCCCACTATATGCAACTTTCTCCTTGTGGTTCTGTTGGTTTTTGTCTCATGTAACTTATGCTCTGTTGTTGTGCACATACATATTAAGGATTGTATCTTCTTGGAGTGCCGACCCCCTTATCATTATTTAATGATCTTCTTTGTCTTTGATCACTTTCTTTGAAGTCCGGTCTGAAATGAATATAGCTACTACTGCTTTTTTGATCAGTATGGTATATTTTTCTTTATCCATTTACTTCTAATCTATATGTACCTTTATAGTTAAATTTCTTACAGACAACATATAGTTAAGCTTTATTTTTAAATCCACATTGATAATTTCTGTCTTAGTTATTGTATTTAGACCAGTGATGTTCAACATGATTACTGATAATATCAATATTTACCATATTTATTACAGTTTTCAATTTTTGGCTTTGTTGTTTGTTTTTTATCTTTGCCTTCCACTCCTTTCTCCCTTTTGTAGTTTTGCTTGAGCAGTTTATTTATTCGATTTTTCTCTGCTTTCTGAGCATATAAGTTATATTTTTTTCTAGAATTTGCAATATACATTTACAACTAATCCAAATCTACCTTCAAATAACACTACGGCTTCATGGGTCATGTGAGTACCTTAATAAAATAGTACTAATTCTTCCTTCTGTCTTTTGTATCATTGCCATCATTCATTTCACTTATATATAAGCATACATATATCCTTACATAAGATATATATTCATCAAAGCTTAATTTGTGAAGTTTTTTCTCTTCATCAGAAGTATACAGTTTTTAAATGCATGTTTTACGTTATCTGTTGAGAAGAAACTAAAAAAAGTCTAGTCTTTGCATTTCTTCACTAAAGTAGTTGGTTGTTGTGTATTTTTGTTCTTGTTCTTTGGAAATTTGTCTGGCTAGTATTTTAATTTTGCATCATTACTTATTAAAGACTAGTTTATAGTTTTCTCTTTGTGTGATATTTTTGTGTGGAATACAGTGATTTTTCCTTTGCACCACTCCCCTTCATTTCTTGTGTACCTATATAGTTTAGAAATTATTTGTACTTTGAGATTTTTTTTTTTATTTTTACCAAGAACATGTATTGGTACATTGTATACATAATGATCATAATCAACATGGTTATTTTGTACCTGTACATGATACATCTTGGTTTTCCCCCCTCTTCCCCCCTTCCCCTCCCCTCCCTTCCACTCACCCACCCCTCCCTATTTGCAACAAGTTGTACTTTGAGATATCAAGGAATTTTCTTGGGCTGAGTTTGTAGCTCAATGGTAGAGCACTTGCTTAGCATGTATAAGACCCTGTGTTCAATCCCCACCACTCCAAAAACAGTTTGAGGAGAGATTTCTATTATATTGCATATGCTGGTAACCTATTTATAAATGTAGAAAAATAATGGTTTCTATGGTTTTTGCTGTATTGGTTTTTATACTTTGTTGTGAGTATATTATACAAGGAATATATTTGCAAATATTTACTCATTTCATAGAGGTTATTGAATTAAGTTGAACTCTGAAATTCACCATTTCCCTATCGACATCCTTTAAATTTTAAATAAATTCTGTATCAGTTATTAAGTGCCCTTTTTCATATTTCATTTCATGTAGATAGATTTTTCTAGATACTATAACAGTTTTTTTCTAATTTTTTTATTATTTTTACCAAGAACATGTATTGGTACATTGTATACATAATGTTCATAATCAACATGGTACTATAACAGTTTTAAAGGAATAGATATTACATATGTAGGAAGGATTATATTATAGATTTTTTTCTTTTCTTTTTTTTTTTTTGTGCCAGGGATCAAACTGAGGGTCTTATACTTGCTAGGCAAATACTCTAACCTCTGAATTAAATCCCTGGCCCCTACTATATAGATTTTATCTGGAATGCTGATATAAACAGTTAAACAAAATTTTTTTCACTATAGTACTCTTCAGAATCTTTAATAGGCTTAAATGCATTGTAAAATGTCCAAGGAAACAAAAATAACATTCAGTGTTTTCCAGTCTTACCTGAATAAGGAACATCTTTTCAACTCTCAAGGGACTATAATATTCCATGAAATGTATTTTGGAAAATCTAGTCTTAACTTTCTCATTTTGACAGATCAGCTTACAGTTCCTGTTTTCTCAGTTTAATACTGATTTTATTATTCTTTTATTTTTATTACCATTTTTTAATTTGGCTCCCCCATAGGCTATGACTGAAATTCGTTAGTATAGTATATATGGGTCATTGTAATGTGTCTCCAGTTATTCCTAACACTATTTCTAAATTAGCTTACTTATGGACATCTTCTACACTCATAAAATAAGAATTATACTTTCAAATCTGAATACTTTTTCCCTATGTTATTTCTTGTATTTATGCTTTTCTCACTTTTATCCTCTTCCTTTGCTTGCCTGTTTAGTATACTGCTTTTCCTACTTTACAAGTTTGACTCAAAATTAGGAAGCTTTCTTGACTCTTTCACATCCTTTTATGTATTTTCTGCCAAAAAAAATATATTTTTTATATATTTACCTTGCCAAAATTCTCAACATTGTTGGGCATGATGGCTCATGCTTGTAATCCCAGCACCTGGGAGGGCAGAGGCAGCAGGATTGCCATGAGTTTAAGGCTAGCCTGGGCTACATAGTGAGTTCAAGATCAGCCTAAACTACATAAACTATATAGTGAAACCTTATCTTAAAAAAAAAAATTCTCACCATTATTTTTCATCTATCTGAACATAGTAAGCTTAGCTATTTTAAGGTATGTATCTGATTAGCTTTGTTATATAGATCCCCTATGGACCTATTTCTATCACGTATTATTTCTGATAGTTTTCTTTCATGTAGTCTTATCTCTTTGTGTGTGTGTTTTCGTTGGAAGTTATATTTGAAAAATTGTAGAAATAGCCTGAAACCTAGAATAATGTTATATTTCTCTAGAGAAGGATTAATTCTGTAAGAGAATTGAACTCCTAATATCCTATTTCCCAGGTAAAACATAGTATTTGATTTTGAATTTCACATATTAAGTATGTCCCAAATATTGAATGGGATATACTGTATGAAAAAATTACATTTTTATTTGTACCTCAAATGTACATTGTACATTCTGTATTTTTATTTGCTAAATATGAGAACCCAAGCCCTAAATTGTTTATTACATATGATGAATTAACTTACCTCCTGTACATATGGACTGGTGCTAATTATAGGAGATTTGACAAGACAGTCACTTAAATCCTTTTCTTTGTACTATAATTCAACAGACCTGATTGTAAAGACCTGATTCAGAGTTTGTTCTGGCGAGTCCTTTTGCTAGCTGCTTAGAGTACTAGTCATTTACTATCACCTTCATACAGTTTCAGGGACTGAAATGGCTTGAAGCTGGGCTACATTCCCTGTGAGAGCTGCTCCACTTTTGTCAGAAACTCTATTCAGCCTCACTTCTGCCTCTTCCAGAATTGGCAGATACCCGCAGGGAAGAAACGGCCTAAATGCTGAGGTCAGATCTTTGAATTTCTATATAGATTTTAACATTATACTTTTTTTCAATGCTCTATCATGCATTGAAGCAAATTTTCTTTCAGTTTTTTTAAAATTGTCTGCCCAGTCTTTTAAGTTGCCTTCAACAGAAGAGTTGACCTAAATTACTTAATCTGCCATTGGTAGAAGCAATGTACAATTTAAAACCACAGACAATACAACCATAGTTGAACTCTAGGTCAGGATCTAAGTAGCATAAAATACTCTCATTAGGATGGAAAGGAAGTATATGTATTATGTAAAATTTCTGACTAAGCTTAGAATATACATGTTCAGGAAGAAAATAAAATTAGCCTACCTAAGGGATTTTTATCTGATATTAACAAGCTTGTGTTTTAACGAATTAGGAAGTACTATTAACCACTTAGGTTTAGTAACCTGGGTAATATGATCTGATTACTTGCGTAGAATAGGAAATGAGGTAAATTTTGAAATGGTTAGTCTTTAAACCAGAAGAAAATGGTATTGTCTTCTTATGTGTTTCCCGGCTTACTATCTATTTAGAGATGAGGTCTTACTCTGTTGCTCATACTGGTCTTGAACTCCTGGGCTCAAGTGATTCTCCTGCCTCAGGCATGATGCCTAGCTCTGACTCACCTTATAAATGTATGATAAAGTAACTAATATAAGCAAGAATTGGAAAATTGGTTATCTTCAGTGTATTCTGTGTGTCTGGCTCATTGTGGTCACATCCACCATCTTAAAAACACAGCACAACCCATCTTCCACTTGTTAACAAGTGGATGTCAGAATCTCTTCCAAGATGGTTATTTTTAAAAGTTTGCATTTGCCCTGATTCTCTTAGTTTGGTTGCTTAATACTGTTCATTTCTGTCTCCAAATAATGTAGATGTACTACACCAACTCATTACCAAACTTACAATTAGTGTTTTAGTAGGACTAAGTATTTTTTTGCTTTTAAAATTTTTTTTCTCCATACAGAGATTTTCTCCTAATGATCAAATCTTTTAAGTGGTATAGTTATAAAATAAGCTATGAAACTTCTTTTAAGTTTTCATTATCTTTAATGAATGTCTTATGTTTTTATTTCTGAAAATTCTTTTAAAGAGTTATGAAATTGCAACCGCTCTGGAAAATCAAAGCCACAAGGTTCGGTATTCAGACTCAGTGGAAAATGGATCAGTTATATTTTCTCTTTCTGGTACAGTATATTCGCTAACTGCCTTAATTTAAATTTCTTATACAGATATGAGTAGAAATTTTAATAATTTTTTGCAATTCAGTCACCATTTTATAATTTAAGATGTTATCTTTTGGGAAAGGTAAATGTGTTAAATTTTGGTTTTGCTGCAAGAGCAGTGCATTTGGCCAGTTAAAGAATAGGCAGTATTTCTTCCTAAATTAAAATTATTAAAATAAAGCTGAACCAGTGGAGTCTGGTAGAGGATGGGGGGAAACTACTTGCTTTGGAACTAAGATGAAAATAGAAAAAAGCCACTTTCCCAACACTCAAGAATATTAGCTGGGTGTGGTGACGCACTCCTGTAAGCCCAGCCCTGAGGAAGGCTAAAGCAGGACGATGGCAAGTTCAAGTCCTATCTGGGCAACTGAGTAAGCTCTGTCTCAAGATACAAATTAAAAAGGGATAGGGATATAGGTCAGTGGTAGTGTGCCCCTGAGATTAATCCTGTTAATACCTCACATACAAAAAGAATATTAAAGTATTCATCCTATTAATAGAGCAAGCCCAACATCATATCACTGACCAAAATTTATATACTGGTTTATATATGAAATTGTTTCTCACAATTTTATGAGTTTAGTGACTAGAATATGAGCAAATACTAACTTAAAGACCTATATGGGGACAAATTAATTTTCCTGAAATCCTAAAACTATGAAGCATGAGCCAAGCACAGGGATTAGATTAGGGTAAAAGAAAAACTAGGGCAACGGAAAGGGGGCATTTCTACCTGTGGTTGGGAAATAATAGAAGTGATAAAAAGGTTGTTATGCTTTAGCTCCAGAACGTCCTCCGAAAGCCTCATGTGTTCAGAGGTGGGGCTCAGAAGGGGAAGGTGACTGGATCGTGGGGGTGCTATAGTCAACAGCGGATTCATCCACTAATGAGTTCAGTAGCTGAGTATATACTGTTAGGCAGTTCACTGAAGGTGTGACCTGGAAGGGTTTCTCTCCCTCCCTGGCTCTTCCCTTCTCTTTGCTTTCCGGCCACCGTGAGATGAGCAGCTTTCCTACAATGGCCTTCCTGCCTTAGAACCAGCAGGCTATGGACTGAATCCTCTAAAATCTGTGAGCCAAAATGCACCTTCCTCTTTTAAGTTGTGGATGTCAGGTATTTTGTGTCAGTGACAAGAAAGTGACTAAGGCAGCGGTAAAGATGAAGGATTTTATCAGGAGGTTGCAATTAGACCTCTATTGCAGCAGAAGTTTTGAGAGATAAATGCTTTCAAAAGCTCTTAGAAATAGACCTCCAGGCTGAATGTGGTCCAGCCTCAAGCTCGTTCTTTAACAGAGTCCTCTGGGGGAAAGTGAATCATCTTTGGTGACCTACTGTATATTTTGACTACTTTATGTACATCACTTAAGCCTCTAACAAGCTTAACGATTCTTATCCCTGTTATAGAGAAGGGAACTTATATTTTATTGTTTACAAAATGTTCTATGTATGAAGAACTGATTTTATACATTCACCTTTTTAGGAGTTGCATTTTTATTGATGAATGCTAACGAATGTATTGTATCAGCTGAAGAAATATTTCTAACCAAAATTGAGAAATTTCTTAACATTCACCAAAATAGTTTTTTGGTTCTGTTTGCTGCACTTCATGGTCCTGAAGAATGGAAACTGATATTCAGGATTCAGCAGAGGTATGGAAGACAAGCACTACAGACTTACTTTTATCATACTATGTTGTGTTTACTTCAGTTCTTAATTTTTTTAGGCAGATGAGTTTTGCTTTGCTAGAAGATAAATTTTATAATGTTAACTTAGGACAAATGGCTGTTCTATGATTTGGGCTGGCCAGTGTTGATGCTGATTTATGGGCTTCTCCTGCAAGACCAAAGTAAATAGTTAAGTTCTGGCCTATAAAGCCACCTCAGATCCTCTGTGAAATAAGGCAAGGGGCATGAATGAGTAAATACATAGTAAACAACAGAGATTTGTCTCTTCTTTTATACCTGTTTAAGAGAACAAATGTCAGTTAAGGTATATGGTCTGTATGACTTAGAATTTTACTTTTTCAGATTCCTGGGAAGTAAATTACGGATACTTCCAGTACACAACACAGCAAATGCTATCAATCTCATGTGTGCTATAGCTAAGGTAAATCATGTGGGAAAAGATACATGATACTATGTTTTAGGGTGTTTGACTTCGGATTGTACACCCTCTTGAGCAGGACTGATAATTGTCCTGCTTCTGTCCCTTCAAAGAAGTTGCTTTTTCACACCTATACCTCTTTCCCAAGCCTGAACTCAACCTGTCAATTTACTTCTGGTAGCCACTACCCATTTATGATTCATTTTGGGTCACGAGAGCATTTGGCCATATGTACGCTGTGCTGGGCCAATAGGGTACTTATCTTTTCCTTCAAATTCTAAAGTATAAAATATTGATCAGGTTGTGATCATAACAGTCTGGGCACAAACATTTTTTTAATGGAATGTTCTCCATTACTTTACTATCTTTTTGTGCTTGTCTTCCTCTGTGAAATGTGCCTAGACACCTCCCAACTCCCCTAGGCAGAGTGACATCTTCCTTATTCTTATACTTGGAACATATCCACATTAAAGTAATTATTGCACAATTCCTTTTGGCTTGCATGTTTAAAATTCCTTGAAGATAGAGATCAGGTACTTTCTTATTACTCTAATAATTCATATACTGTATTATTTTTTAGCACAAAAGTGATGATGAGATATTTGCTGAAGGAATTTAAAGTTTGGTTTTCTTTCATGTAATCCTGAAAAAAAAATCTTGTTTCTGCAATAATGCTGCATATTTATATCTTCTTCTAGACTACCTCCAAACCATATATGGATAGCATCTGCTACAGAATGATAACAACTAAAGCTTATATCATAGAGCAAAGTCCTGTTTGGAAAACACTTCAAAAGATAAAACTAAACAGTGATTCAATTAACCCGAATTAGAGAACCAGTTATAAGTGTTCTTTTGGAAGAACATAAAAATAATCAGACCTGTTAAGTTATAATTTAAATATATATTTAAAGATGTTTATATTAACATGTATACAATTAAAAGCCACTTTATCTTAGTTTTGCTGAGTATTATTCCTTTTGTAATGTTTAAAAAGTAATTGGTACATATACTACTAAAAAATTCATTCTGTTTCTTGATACAAATTAAGCTGGATGGAAAAAAAGGAGGAAATAAAATACAGAATTTTCTAAGTAGCTCTTCGCACTAAAGGAAAACACACACACACACACACTTAAGGTTGTCAACAAGGGCAGCCAATATTCTAAAACTAATCTTTGCAGGTGCTTTCATGTTACCTGCTAGAGGGGTTGGGAAGGACTTCAAGACTGCTCTTGAAGCACATAAAGGGAAGCACATAAAGGGAAGGTAAGCTTGGGTATATCACTTTTATAGCAGTGTGGTATCCACCTAACACTAGGACTTCTAAACTCTTACAAAACACTTAACAAGCAGAAAGTGTATCTATCTTTTTATAAACTCACAAATACATAATGAGTAAAGCATTTCAACTACATTTATGAAATGCAAAATTACTAGTTTGTATCAAACTTTCAAATGTAATATTTTTAACTTTTTAAAATCACAATCCATAATGCTTTTATAGAATTTGACTACTGAAAAAAAACCTACATTAATTTTTCTAGCAGTACCTTTTTGCAGAAAGAATTTACAAAGGTACTAAATAAAGCATAATGGAAAATACAATATTTTATTAATTTTTATTTAGGAAGTAGAACTTTTACTGTATTCCAACATTTTCTTCAGAGGTAGACTTTGTTTTTATTTCAATGAGTTCTTCTACTCGAGCTAGAACACTTTCAATCAAATCAAATGTGAAAAGAGCTGAATGTAGGACCTGCAATGCCAAGAAAAATTAGTGTTACTAATTCTGCCTTTAAAACAAAACACAAAAAAGACCAGCCAGATTCAGCTTAAGACAATTTCAGATCACCTTAAGCTGCATTTCAGGAGGCATATTAGGGATCTCTTCTCTACCTGCAGTTACACAAGAAAGGTCCTTAGACTTCTGGACTACTGTAAGAGAAGAAAAATCACATCAAACTTAACCATTAAAATAACTCTCAGATTTTAATAATACATCTATAAACTACATTCATCATTTACTAACTTAAATGTTTCAGTTATTTATGTGAATTACTGAATATTTAACAGCTCAGGGAATATTTAAATCAAGCTATAAGCAAATACTAGATTCTGCAATGTATGAACCAATGCTTTTGTAGACGGACAGTTATTATTTTGGCATGTAAAGGATGCATAAAACTATTTTTTATATTTGGAATTATACCCCTTTAAAAAAGTTTAGATTTTTAATAATTCCTTAAAAATATCGCCACAGATATATGGAAAAGATCACATTATTATAGCAGAATTGCTGACTTAAAATAAGGATGCAACTAAGTTTTTTTTTCATAATTTGTACAGATTTATTCAGGGGTAAGATAGGGGTGGACCTAGCAATACAAAAGCAAGTATAATAGCACAAAAGGAAAAGGTTATAATACAACTACATTCTTTAAAAGAAAAAAAAAAAGCAAAACATTTTTTCACTGCTGGAGATTGAACCCAAGGCTATGCACATACGAGGCAAGTGCTCTACCACTGTGCCATACCCATAAACCCTTTATATTCTGAGACAGGTTCTCATTCACTAAGTCGCCCAGGCTAGCCTTGAACTTGTGATCCTCCTGCCTTAACCTCACATATAAACACTGTTCATCAGAATTTAAGATTTTGAAACAGATTATGCTTCAATTTGATGTAAATCTTTATTAACCCCGTTTCAGTGTTAATTAGCTTAGAGATCTGCTGAAAGTCAATTTAATTATAAGTGAAATGACGTAGCTCTTGTGGTTCCTAGTTTGGCATAAATTGAACATGAACTAACGTGTTCTGTATCTCAAATGTGATAGTTTCAAAACTTGAGTAATTTTTAGACCTAACTAAAAAAAAATTGCAAATTACCAACCTTGGTTATTTTCTTGGCTATTTTTAATTTCTGCTTCATAGTGTGCCTTTGACATATTAAGTCCTGTATGAAGTGGCTTTAGGAAATTATTCTCAATCTTTCCAAGTTCTGTCCACAGTCCAGTCTGTTCAGAAGAATTAATGGAACAATTAGCTATTTGTTTCAGCACTTACTGCCTACTATTACTATCTATGCATAGAAAGTGGGAAACAAAAATGAATGAAACACCATCCTTGCTTTTCAAGAGTTTACTTTTGTCATTATATCTAGTTATGCATATCAAGCAAAACAAAAATACGAATCAAAAGAAAAATGTACCATAAGGCACTGTACTCATTATTGCTTCATTTGAGTATGAAGTTCATAGTCCAGAAACAGGCTCACTGACAAGAGACCTAATCTTGAGACTATAAAAATGATTTCCTTTCTCCCACCTTACTACATTACAAAAGGTTCATTTATGGCAGTTCATTTTATTTGGTACATTTATCTGCCTGTCAAGAAAAAAAAACTACAGGGAATACTAAAAGACAAAAAATGGGCTGGTAACATATACAGATATGCTGGATAAAGGGATGATTCTAGATGATTCTTTTTTTTTTTTTTAGATGATTCTTATTTCTGGAATTTTCCATTCAATAATTTTCCATTCAGTATTTCTCAGTTGATTAAGAAACTGGAATAGTAGAAAGCAAAATGGTAGATAATAGCAATCCATTTTGTTTTAGTCTCTTTTGGAATTAACATCCTATCTTACTAAACTCATAGCATTAGTTATGACTATTATTTTTCCAGTATCCGAAACATTTTATATAAGATCTGAGTTACGTGTTTCTTGAAAGTAAGGTAAAATGATCTGACATAAGGTTTTCTTTTACTAGACTGCTAGTGGCAGTTTTGTTTAGTTGTATTTTCTAAGAAATTCCATTTCACTAAAGTTTTCAGAATTAATGATGTATTGTCATACAATTTTCTTACTATTTTTCTGTATTTATACTTATACTCTAAGATATTGTACCTACATGCAGTTAAAAAATTAGTCATGCTGGAAATTCCTTAATTTTCCAATAGCATTTAAAACTGGAATTTTTTTTCTACTAATGTAGATGTATCCCACAAGTTTTAACATATGGCATTTCATTATTTAATTCCAAATCGTTAGTATTATCCTTTGTCATATACAAATGATATTCCAGTATATTTAATTCCTAATATATCGACATTCTCAAACTTTACAATGTTAGTTAAAATTGTAGATATCTACGCTTTACTCAGAGGTTTTTATTGAGTACACTGGGCTGTACTTAGTAATTTGCATTTATTTTAAAAACTCAAATATGCAAATGATTTTGATAGGGACCATATGTTGAGAAACAGTGACCAAAAAATGATATTATCCAGCTGGGTATAGTGCTGAATGCCTGTAATCCCGGCACTTGGGAGGCTGAGGCAGAAAGACTGCTTTGAGTTTGAGGCCAGTCTGGGCTACATAGTGAGTTTGAGGCCAGCCTGAAATACATAGTGAGACCCTGTCTCAAAACAGAAAAAGAAAAGAAAAAGGAAAAAACCCTCAAAACCAAAACAAACAATGGCACTATCCAATGCCAATGAAAAAAATGAATTTCTAGTTTTTAAAAATTTTAATCAGTTAAAATTTCAGTAATCATTTGGTTATTGTCTAATATAATGGACAGTGCAAAGCTACAAGGTCTTTAAATATTAAAACTTGAGTTGTTTTAAATGGCAGTAATATAGTTAATACACAGTCCAGAGGTAATAAAAACACATGCCAAAATTAGGCTAAAGATTTTGTTACAGATTTTTTTCAGCATAATTCCATAAATCTTTCATATGATGAACAAATGTAATATTTTTAGAAGTAGGTAGGCGTGAAGAAGCTGTGCAAATAATATTTTCTCTAATTTACATTAAAATTGCCAGATCTTTTGAAAAAAACTACAAAGAAAATCATTTTAAGATTTCTTTAACCTTTAATGTCCAGAAAAGTAACTTCAGGTATTTTGAATAGTTGTAAGGATTAGTAATTTAAAATATTCAAAAATACCTGCTTTTACCTGCATAGCCAAGTAGATTCACTGATATAATTCTGAAATTTTCCAGTTCTAAGGCTCACCTACACATATCAAAATTCACTGCAGCCTACCTCATAAAAGGAAGACTAGGCATTTCTACAGCGCAAAGAAATTTATTGCCAGAACAGACAGGGACCTTGCAAAAATGAAGAAATAAAAAGAAGCACATGAAAAGACCCAGATTTCCCTTCCTCCCTCTTTATTTTTTTATTGGCACATATTAATGATATAGAATGAGATTAATTATGGTATACTGTTACATGCGTGTAACATTTTTATTATTTTCATCCTGCTATCCCCTTTTGCCTCCCCTCTGCACTTCCCCTAAACTCCCTGCTCCATCTCTAGAAGACTGTGTTCTAGTTTCCTGTTTTCTTATTGCTATTTTTGTTACTGCTTACATAAGAGGAAGCATTCAATTTTTAATTTTGAGATTGGCTTTTTATTTATGAAGTAATGTTGCAGAATATCTACCACTTGTGATATAAAGGAATTTCTGCACCAGAAGCATTTGCCTCTACAGATACCACACAAGGAATGTTTTGTTTTCTGTGGTGCTGGGGATTGAACCTAGGGCCTTGTGCATGGCAGGCAAGTACTCTACCACTGAATTACACCCCCAGCCAGGCCAAGTTTTAATCTTGGTGAAAGAATGAATTGTATACATTTACAGTATAAGTACATATGCAAGATGTTTGTAGTTTTCTTCCTAAATGAAGAGACTATATATACAGGTTACACAATTTAGTTTTTAAAATCCCAGGTATTTATTTGTGGCTTTATAATCTCCTTATTTCCCTTGACTCTGCTTTTGCTGAACATACTATAATTAGAAATTATTTATAAAACAGAATGGGTAAGGAAGTGGACAAGGATGTGAATACACAGAATAGAATGTGAGGGGTAACAAAAATTATGGGGTGTGCACTAGAACAGATCATTGTACTTCAAAACAAGAAAATCCTGGGCATTGTGGCACACACCTATAATCCCAGCATTTGGGAGGCTCATGCAGGAGGACTGCCATGAGTTTGAGGCCAGCTGGGCTACATAGTGCAGTTCAGGCCAACCTGAGCTACATAGCAAGACCCTATTTCAAAAAACCAAAGCAAAACAAAACAAACTGTCTAAAGATATCCACCAATAGACAACGTTAGGTATAAAAATTTAAATTGTTGTAACAACAGAGGGCATGGCTTACACTATCAGATTAAAAAAAAATTAAATGAATCTGAAATGTGGGAGGAAGTGCTTATAACTTATGCAGGGAGATAAAGGTATGATATTGTAGGGTGAGGAGGGAAATGGCTTATGAAAAGAATAAATCAGGTGACCCTAACTCAAAAAAGGTAGGAGCAGAATGGATTATTATTGAAATATGAATCACTCTGTTGTCTTTGTATTTGAATGATTCTGTTATTTAAATTTTCTATATACCTTTCTGACTACTTTTCAGCTTTTCATCTGAGGAGTTACCCTCTCAGCATATTTAAATGGTCAAAAATAGGAACTCCTAGTCCTTTTGAATAGAATGTCCCCAACTCAGCATCACTGGAGTATCATTTTCTCTTTTAGCCAAACTTCAAAAACAAAAAAGCCCCAAATCTGAACTACCTTTTCTTAGTCCCTAGGGATCAAACCACAAGCTTTGTCCATGCTGAGTATGCATGCTACCATTAAGGTAAATCCACAGTCCCAGAAACTGCCATTTTTTGATTTATTAAATAGATCTGCCTCTCATTCATATACACGAACTACTATAATTGTACTTGGGAGAAATGTTCCCATGACAGACAGGCCCTTAACCTGCATCAAAGGTGTCAGGTTGCCATCTTGGACAAGATTTTTGGATAGCTTCTCTGCTATGGTAGTTCTTATGACAATTTGGCAAAAATTTGGAATATTTGATCCCTGAGAAAAAAATGGAGAACTATTAAATAAGGCAGTCCTATGACTTAAAGTACCATAAAATGTTCACACCAAATAAAAGTGAGGATTTATCTGTGGATATTAATGCAGACATTACACAGTGCCAAACTTTGAGGTGTTCCCTCTCCAGGCAGAGACCCATCTGCTGCCTCTGTGTTACACTGTGTTCCATGGCTAATAAATGGACCAGTTCTAATTAATAATTCCTTTTCTGTCAAGCAAATCAGATCATCTCTCAGTACAGCTTTTTTTGATTACTAAAAAAAGTACAAACTTATTCCTTACCCTAAGGATACCTTCCTGAAGCCTCAGGACCTCCAATAATACTGAATCTTATATTGTATCTTTTCTGTTTTTACCACTCTTTAGGAGTCAGGATTTATTTTGTGATGTCAGAAGTTCTGGCCACTGTCTGGAGTCATAGCCATTTCTCCATCTTTCTAAACATGTGTCCTTGTGCAAGTTAATGATCCTTTCCTGTGCCTATATTACCAGTAAGAAGGGAAAAGTAGGCTGGGAATTTAGCTCAGTGGTTAGAGTGCTTGCCTAGGAAGCTCAAGGCCCTGAGTTTTTTGGCTGGGGAGCACCAAAAAAAAAAAAAGGGAAAAGTACTTTTCTCTCAGATTTGTAAAGAATAAATGATATGTAACACCTGGCCAGAATAGTGGTTGCCTCTGGCGGGGATGCAGGTGGAGCAATGAAATCAGAATTAACTAGGAAGAGGCATGAGGGAGCTTCTTGTGATGATGGTAATGGTCTGTATTTGATATAGTTGGGATAAAACAGATCTATGCATTTATTAAAACAATGAATGTATACTTAAAATGTGTGCATTTCATATAACTTTTACTTCACAGAAAAACTAACAAATATTTTACTTAATGAAGTATGTGCTGAAATATTCTGGATGAACTATGCTGATTTCTGCAGCTTACTTTGAAATGCATCAAAAAGTACAAATGATGAATGGAGAAGCAATAAATGGATACATGATAAAGCAAATAGAGTAAAATCACAGGCGCTCAATGGCAGATAAATTGGTGATCACTGTAAAATTCTCTATGCTTTGTTGTGAATTTGAAATTTTTCACAATCAAATGTTGAAAAGAAAGAACACCCAGGTACAGCATAAGCACCTCTCAGTGATAACAATTAATTATTATTAGCTAAAAAGGGATGAACAAGAGGTCAAATAACTGAATATACTAAATCTGTCAAGAGAGAAGGAAAGTGCTATTTTTCCCATGGATTTTTCATACCAAATCATGTTTTGTTTTGTTTTGTTTTTTGGTGCTGGGGATCGAACTCGGGACCTTGTGCTTGCTAGGCAAGCACTCTAACCACTGAGGTAAATCCCCAGCCCCTCAAATCATGACTTTTACAGTATTTAATTTAAAAATTTCTTTGGCATTTTTGCATAAAATCAATTGCTTTCATTCTTTCTATTAATTTCTTTTAAAAAACCGGAGTAAGAACACACGATTCAAATTGTTACAGTTAAACAGAGGTGACACATATAGAGAAAGCAATTATTAGAACAAGGTAGGTAGAAAGAAAGAAGATAAAAAGCAAATTAATTTTACTGTATGACAAATCTCCCTCAACTAGTTTTCTATTTAAATCCTTCTAATGAAGTGCCATTTTTAAAAAATCCAACTTCCTACACATTATACAAAAGGTGCTATTAACAAGTTCAGTTTTAGTGCTGAGAATGCTTCTTTAATTTGTCATGACTGATGAGGCGATAGTAAAATATCAGATAATTTTATCTTAAATAGCTCAGACTTAAATCGTGAAAAACAGGTAGAAGAAAATGAACAAGTCACCCAAATATTTGTTGAGCTCCACAAGGTTAGTTAATTTAGGACCTGCAACATATTTAATCCAGTGCAGCTAAGCAATAAGAGCAGAGGCACAACAGGAGAAGGGAAAGAAAAGGAAGTCAGACATGGAACGGTAAGTGCTTCTGAGCATTAACTGCAGGAGTCAGAATAGCTGTTGGTAACTTTCTCAGCCTTTGTAGCTGGGTATGATATTAAACACTGGCTTACATAGATATTAAAATCTGAAACATGCCTTATGCACTTTGAATATACTCACAGTTTCTTTTTCAAATAATTAACTTACTTGATTGTCATTTTCATTATCCTTGATAACCAAATACCTCAATAAATTTAATGAAGCCATAATCCTGTTAATTAAAAACATATAATTTGTTACATACAGTATAGTTTTATATAATCAACTGCAATTTCAATGCATGAAGGAAGTGAAAGCCTTAGGAGTATTTTTATAATTACATTTGACATTAGAAACTTCCTGTCATACCTTTTGTAGTAGTAACAGATTACTCTTGTTTGCATTTAAGTTCATAAAATATGATGGTAAAAAATTACTGTTTTTTCCCCCTCAAAGAACTGTTATCTTTAATATTCAAAAGTATCATCTC
>PVJO010027221.1:0-19983 GCA_004026905.1 Hystrix cristata | reverse complement strand
TGGGAAGAAAAGGAATTTTAGTGTAGTCAGAGCAGAGGGGCCGCCACCGGCCAGGGAGTGGAGGCTCAGCAAGAAGAGAGGAGCTCTCAGCCGCGGATTGCTGCAGCAGACACAAGTTGTGCACCCAGCTCCTTCGATTTCAGCAGCACACTTCCACACTCTCCAGATGTCTCACCTCACTCTCCTCACTGGAGAAGAGACCTTGAAGTTTCCTCTTGGCCTTTGCCTGTTTCATGAAGAAGGCTCAGCTGCGGGCTTGGGCAGAGCTGACTGACTTCTCCAGACCATCTTCCAAGTGAGACCATGCACACCTCTTCACCTCTCTCCACTGTCTGCAATAGCCCTGAAGATCCAGCAGAATTCAGACTCTGCCAACATGTCCACCCTCATTCTGCATACCTTATTCTCTTCAGTCACTCTGACCTCCTCCGTGTTCTTCCATCTGCTGTGTGCCTTGGCATTACAGTCATTGCCACTCCACCCTGCCTGGAATGTCTCCTGCTCCAAACCCCCATCTTTGGCTAACTTCCCTTCTTCCATCATAGCTCAACTCTACCATCACTTACTCAGGCACACATTTGCACTCCTTGCACCAAGCCCAAAGCCCTTGCTGCAGCCTCCAACAGGTAGATTTCCCCTTGACAACACTGGTCACGGTTTAAATTCCCCAGAGATTATTTTACTATATCTGTTTCATGAGAACACGAAATGTATCTGATTTTGCCAACAATTAAAACAGCAGCAGCAAGTACAGTGCGTGACACAGTAGGAAATCATAATTATGTATTGACTGAATGAATGCTGCATTTCCAGTGTTTCAATTCCTGTACTCAATGAGGCATAATTTTATTCATGAGAGAGAGAGAGAGAGAGAGAGAGAGAGAGAGAGAGAGCGCTTACTGACATTTAGACACTGCCTTTAATGGTGCTCCATATACATCAGAAAGAAAAACAAAGAACCCTCCCCATCAACCTGCCTTCTGGCAGGTAAATTTAAGGTAGATAAATGCACACAAGTTAACCAGATCAGATAGTAAGTTGATAAGTACTTTAGAAACAAGAAAAGGTCTAGCAGGGTGAGGATTACCAGCCCGGGAGGCAGTTGGTGTCTTGATCCTGGTAGGAAGGGTAGATTACATGATGGGAGGAGAGGAATGAGGGGTAGGCCAAGTAGTATCCAGAGGAAAGCAGTCCAAGCAGTCCGGCACAGGGATCATAAAAGTGTAGCTGGTCTGTTCAAGGAAGTCTCTAGGGCAGGAGCTTGGAGAACAAGGGAGAGGGTAGGAGATGAACAGAGAATGAGGCACCAGATGTCATAAGAACTAGACTTTTATGCTGACTGAGCTGGGGCACCATGGCAAGGTTTTAAGTGAAGGAAGTATATTAAGAACAATGTGATTTGACTTCTCTGAGGTTGCTCTTGAGACTGGACCCTGAAAAGAAGGAACAGAAAGGAAGCAGGGAGAACTTTGGGGACGATCTGTAGGAGGCCAGGTGAGAGACAGCAGCAGGTGAGAACATGGCGGGAGCAGTGGAAATAGTAAAAGTTGCTTGGTTAGATGCGTCCTTGAAAGTAGAGTGAACAACTGATAGACTGAATGCAGAGTGTGAAAGAAAGAGGGGAGTCAAAGTGAAGTCCAAGCCACTGGAAGGATGGGGCCAGCGTGAGAGACGGGCGGGTCATGGTAGAGCAGGCCTGGTGGTCATTCGGGGCACACTGTATTTGAGGTGCCACTAGCCAGCTCCAGGAGCTTCCGGGTGGACATTACTGTTGATGGGTCTGGAAACTGCATTCTCCAGTTCTTTTCCTTCAGTTCCTGGCTGTTAGTTGTTCTCTGTTTAAAAATACTCCAAACACAGAGAGAGAGCTTTTAAAATACACTGACAGATTCGTTTAGATCCGATCCCCTATTTTCGATATGCGCTTTGTAAAGAGTATCACATTATGTCACATAACTCCCTGGAAAATGTATCTAACGGAAAATCATGTAATGATGATGCTAATGATGATGACCATGACAACGAAGACACTGCAATACGAGAGAAAATATAAGACGCAGCTCAGAAAGAGGAAATACAAGAAGGAAAGGACGGAAAGGAGGACAGAAGGAAGGAAGGGAGGGAGGGAAGAAAAGGTAGGAGGGAGGGAGACAAACACCATTTTAAAACACTCATGTGGCAAAGTGATTCTTCATCTTAAAGAAAAAAGTAGCCCCTGAGAGGTAGGGAGGGCAGTGAAGTGAGAATCTGATGCATGTGCTGAGTTTGTCTGCTAAAGCCCAGGTGAGTGCTGACCAGGAAATCCCAGGAGCTTTATTACACTTGAGTTCCCTTATCTGCCTTGTGGGCAACAGGATGCCCGAGGTTGTCCCCGAGGCCCCGCGACACGAGGGTCCTCCATGGGAGAAGAGAGAAGAGAGGGCAGCCTCATTCCACAGAGGATATTCCACGAGCTCGGCCTGAATCCGCTCACAATGTGTACTGTCTTTATTAATCATCATAAACCCTGTAAGTCAGGGATCGTCCTGTCGCTGGTGAAGAAATAAAGACTTACAGGGTCTGTATGACTTCCCAAAGTCATACAGCTCTAAAATGGGAGGCTGGATAGAAACCCAATTTTTTTCTGATATCAACTTGAGGACTTTTATCCATGGTGCTGGACTCCGAGGTTCTAATGAAGTGCCCTGTAGCTGGGAGAGAGGTTTCAGACACACGGAGATTTCCTAGGTGTTTGCTGAGTGAGGAGTCTGCCTCAGAGACCATCAGACCCACCAGGTACAACCTTCATACAAGGCCCCAGCGCACCAGCTCCATTATGAATCTCCCCACCACAGATAATGAACTTTGTTGGATGGTGTTCTTAGGGCTTTGGTAAAAGCCTTGTACGTCACCAGGGATAAATAAGATAAAGAGTAGTTACACGGATAAATGAAGCAACATCCGGGAGCACCAAATATTTTATTATATTCATTATAGTTGTAAAACCATGAAGACTTTATTTTTAATATGCAATCCCTGTACCATGTTTACTGGACACTTGCTGTGTGCAGGGTCTTGGGCTATATAACAGACTTATTAATCAGCACAAATCTGGCCTCTGCATTCATGAAGCTCATCTTGCAGAGCGGGGGAGAGAGATCAAAACATGAACTGCACTAATTACTTGTGATGACTCCAGGTAGGGGAGCTGGAGGAAGGGAAAGTCTTAATGCTGAGATAGCCTGTCACAGAGGAATCTGCCCCTGGGGCAGAGATGGAGGAAGACTTCCACAGGAGATGATCATGAAACTGAGTAGAAAAACAAGAATAAGAGATTTTGGGGGCGTCTTTTTAAAATCTAAATAGCAAAATCACATGACTTGTGCGATGTTCTGGCTTGTCCACTGTAGAAGGAAATCACGGCTGACGGAGGGACACAAAGCCACTGTCATGTCCTTTCCTCTTCCACCCACCACTTCTCCTCAAATTCCAAGGTCAGGGTGAGGGTGCCTCCACTGCAGCACTCAGGAGAGACTTCCCATCTCTCCTCCCCAAGTTTCCTTGTCTCCCCTACCCAGACACTCTCCTCCACGAGAGCCACGCTTCAGAGAGGAGATGACCCGGGGCTCCCTCTCTCCCTGCGAGGGGTCGTCGTCAGGGTTACAACCATGGCAGAGATACTTGAACGTGGCAGCCCTACGTTGTCATCTGTCTTCACAGAGCAGACAGGTGCCTCGTGTAACCACAGCCTTGGGTCAGGCACATAGTTTAGCTGAGGCTTCGGCGGTGTGAGAGGTGGGACCCACTTGCTCTCCACCAGACCATTCTTTCCCCTGCTCATCTCTGCTTCCTCGCCGGCTAGTCCTCAGCAATGAGCCATTGTCTCTCGATGCCCAGACTTACCATTCCTTGTGAGTCCACCTGGAGGGTTCAAGGTCAGCATGGCAGAGAGGCACTTGTATTGGCTTGGGAAGCAGGCAGATTAAGTAAAATCCCAGCTCAGATGTACGGTCCTGGACAAATTACTTCCCAACTCTAGGCTGCCATATTAAAAAAAGGAATTTTATGATAGTAGTACTTCCTGAGTTCATTGGAAGATTGAGTGAGAGAATATAAAGTGTCTCAGTATTTGGCAGACAATGAACCTAATCACAGAACATCTACTATTAGTTTGGGGTACACATCTCCAGCTAACTTTTCCCTTCATTTATATAAATATATATGTACTTATGGGTTTTCCTCTTTTTCTTATATAAAACTATTATAGATGTGTTTATAATATTAAATTTTATAAATATACAGCTATACACACATATATATTACATATAGAATTTATTATTCTTCAAATGATCTTTGTTTACTCTAAATATCACACTTCTATTTTCCCCAAGGAGGTCTGCTTCATCTGTTTGAACTCACACATAAATATCTCTTCCACAAGGTGGAACCTCATAGAGCATCACTGGATGTTTGGGGCATGCATGATTTTCACCATTATATACCCTGTACCTCCCAGCATCCTCATGTTTCCTTGTGCGCATATATGAGGATCTCTCGAGCGCAGGGACATAAGTCAACGTTTTAGACCACCAAACTGTCTACATTGAGCTGTAGACACATGAAGCTGTGTATCAGCTTACACAGCTTAAACTGTGTGTCGTACTTGCTCTTAGTGCATGAAAAACTGAATCTGATACAACTGTGATTTAAATGTCCCTTTTTTCATTTCTCATATTATTATTATTTGTACAATTTTTATATTGTATTATAAACTTCCTATAGCCTGTGCATGAATATTTCCTAATTACGTTTTATAACTTTATACCTTGAAATAACTGTAAATTCACAAGGAGTAGTCCCCTTCTCCAAAATATACAAGAATGTCCATATCCTTCACCTAGTTTCTTTCGAGAGCATCTTGTATAACTCTAGTATAATATAATAAAGACATTGATGTTGATATAACCCACAGCGCTTATTTAAATTCTACCAGTTCTATACGTACTCATTTGTCGGCACGTTTCCGTGTAACTTATCACATGTGTAGAATTGTGTAGTCCAGTGTTGGTGCATCATCGTGAGGTTCCCTGATGCTATCCTGGGAGAGCTGCCTCCATCCTTAACTCCAGCAATGCCCAATTTTTTCTCTCTCTCTATCATTTTTTCCAGATCATTATATAAGTACAGACATACAGTATGGAACTTTATGAGATTAGCTTTCTTCACTTAATATAACCCTCTTGAGATTCATTCGATTTGCTGAGTGTATCAGTAGTTCCTTTCTGTTTACTGCTAGGTCATAGTCCATGGTATGGCTACATCGCAGTTTGTTTAGCCAGTCCTCCACCGAAGAACAATTGGGTTGCTTCCACTTTAGGGCTCTTATGAGTAAAGTTCCTATGAACATTCACATACAGATTTTTGTATATACGTAACTTTTCCTTTCTCTAAAATAATTGTTCATCTGGGGATGGCATGGTTATCTGGTAAGTGTGTGTTTAGTTTGGAAGAAACTGCCAAACTCTTTTCCAGAGTGCTTGTGCCACTTCACGTTCCTGCCAACGACATATGAGTGATCCACCGTGTCCACATCCTCATCAGCAGTGGGTGTTATCACTGTTCACTTTAAATATTCTGAAAGGTGTGTGGTGAAATTCATTGTGATTTTAACATGCATTTCCCTGCTAGCTCACAGTGTTTAGCATTTTTCCATGTGCTGATTTGCCATCTGTATAGCCTCCTCAGTGAAATGTTTCTTTGTATCTTTTGCCTATTTTCTAATTGGATTGTTTGTTTTCTTACTGTTGGGTTTTTAGAGTTCTTAATACAAGTTTCTCTTTTTAGCATTCATTTTAGAATACCAGATGTGCTTAATAAGAGCTCTGATCAGATAGACACTGCCTACAGAAATGGGTCCAGACCATCTTGAGCCTCATTCGCAGAATCATCATTCTTCTCTGTGATGTGTAGCCCAATCTCAGGATCCCTTTTATAGCCTATTTTAAACCAACAGTCCATTGTGGGCATGTCATTCAAATCTCTGCTTAAACAAAACTCATTTAGTCTGCAGTGGTCTCTGGCAACCAGCAGGGCAGAGCTGAGCGTTGTGTACCTGGTGACTGAGCTGTGAGTCTTCTCATCTGAACACTCTTTGTAAGTTCACATACATCTTCTTTTCATCAAAAAAGGAAAGAAAAATCTGTATTATTTTTATGTATTGCCAAGGACTAAAATTTGTTCTGGACAAAAATACAGGCCTTAGAGTCAGACAAATTAGAATCTAATCCCAGTCTCGCGGCTTAGTAGCAGTATGGCGCTGCTGGTATGATACAGTTTTGCACGTTATACACTGCATACAAACACCCAGATGAAGACGTGAGTAGGGACTGAAATACAGACTGACCTGCTTTTGCCAGGCTGTATAATATGACTCGGGGTTGGTTTCATCGGGAGGAAGGGGCTGCCTCTTCCTTACATACAGATGCAAGCTGCTTGCCGAGCTGTATCTGCCCCAAAACGGCATCCTGTTCTAATTCACAAAGGAACAGTTTTTCTGATTTGCACATCAGTTCTTTCAGGGTAGCAGATGCTGCAATTGCACTGGGCAAGTCACTTCATCCCTGTGGGCCCTGGCTCTCTTGTCTTTGATGTAAAGACGATAGCACCTATTCAGAGAATTCTTGCAAGGAAGTGGGTTGATTCCCATGTAAGGCATATAATGTTGTCACTGCCACTATTATTTCTATCATTAATGATATGGAGGGACTAGCTAACCAGCATGAACCAGTTTGCAAACCAACAATGGCAAAATGATACTTCAGTGTTCTGCGCAGGATCGGGCAGTTCAGCTCCTTATTAAACTGCAGTGCTTCTGATTGATAGTGGCTAAGTGCTTGCTGGCACAGCGCACTGTCTGATCCCAGGAGCTGAGGACACAAATGGATGCAGAGAGGCTGGCAGGGTGTCCTTCATCCTGGATCCCGCCAGCCTGTTTGGAACATTTGGGGTCAGGTACCCAGCCCCAGGCTCTCTCCTCCTAGCTTGATGTGCTTCTTTAAATAATATTTTTTTCTATTTCTTGCCCGATGCATGGTTTCATTTCTTTTTCTTGAGAAAATTCCATCTGTTTTCTGTCAATATTTTCTCTCTCAGAATAATAGTCTCAGTATCTGAAAAGAACTTCAGGGGCTGACTTGTCCATTGTTTCCTAAACTCCAGAGGACAAAAGAATCACGTGGGAAGCATATTAAAAATGTAGACTCCCGGGCCCCACCACTGGAGATTCTGACTCAGTGCCTCTGGACTGATGCCCAGGCACGGTCTCTAACCAGTACAATCAGGTATTTCTGATGCTTAGCTGCCCTTACCCAAGCCGCAGACTCAGGGAGCGGTCATCAGCCCCAGGCCATCCCCCACAGCCAGGCAAGGTTGAGGTGAGGACAGACTTCTCCGCAAGTGCTGCTTGCTTTATTGCTTTCTCTGCCCCCAGCTATTTCTCCCTAATGACCTTAGGGGCCTTAGTTGGACCCTTTAAAATCCACCCCTCACCTTTATCCACAGTGAAACTTACAGCTCAGTGTTGGTTCCTCAAAAGAGATGATTTCTGTGGACTCAGTGGAAGGTTGTTCATCAATTCCTATGTGGTGACTAGTAGCAAAGCTCCCAAAAGGAAAAGACATTGAGTCTATCTGGGGCACAGAAAAAAGAATGGAGCAAGATGGAGAGTCTGGACCTCTGAGCAAGAGTAGGAGGTAAAAGGGGGTCTGAGGTATGATGAAAGGAATTATCAGGGAGGCTGATCCAGGGGAGAATCCATTAGGCCATCCAGTGACTTCTTGCAACACTCTGTGCATGAAATACTAATCCAAGATGGACTGGGTAGCAGTTAGTGTGCTGAACCAGTCAGAACAGACTTTCACAATGCTGGGGGTGGGGGGTGGGTTGCAATAAATCTTTGTCCAAAGACTGCAAAACCTTCTCCAAAGACAGATGAAGCATCCAACTTGGAAAATGCACATGTAAATTGTACATAGATCCAGACGCACTTGTGTAGGCAAAAGCAAACACACATATTATCTGCACACCAAGTATACACACATTCATATAGTCAGGCATGTGTGCACCTCTGTGTTAATAGATACAGGTGAGCATGTATACCCGCACATGTAGGTACACACATGTACACACACATGCATCCACACATGAATGCAGACATACACTGATAATGACAAATGTAAGTGCATATATACTATGTATCCAAAAATATGCTAAAAATGTACCATATTACTCAATTTTCATTTTAGTCACTGAATTGTGAGCTCCTTAGGTTAGAAAACAGTACCTTATTCACCTTTTTAGCCCCAGGCAAGGCTCAGTACAGGGACTGGAATAAAACAGGCATTCAGCAAAGTTTTGTTAAACTTTACTGAATATAGGCCCCAGCGCTTGAGCCTAAGCTAAATCATCCTCCCACAGATACAGATGTGTGTCCTTTCAGAGATGTCCCATTGCATCAGCAGAAATCAAGTCTAACTGTGAATGCAAATATCGAGGCAGAGTCAGATTGCTTTACTTGCATTCCTATTTGAGAAAGCAACAAGGATGCTCCCAGGGCTCCAAAATCAATGACTTTAAAGGGGCAAGTCCAGGACAGCTCCCAGGCTTGCATCCTATGTAGGGTTCACCTTCTGCATCCAGGGATCAGTTGCCCTCCCACCATCCAGGGACCAGTTGCCCCAGCCACCACCAGGTGGGCCACTCTCAGTCAACACTCTCCTTCTCCAAAATTGGCCCTTTCTGGTCTGCACACAGGGTAAAGAACTTTAGTTCCTTTAATGGTTTCTCTAAGAAATGACCACTCAGTGAAAAAGTTAAACTAACATAAATTTTGTTCTTTCACAGTTCTAGAGGCTCAAAGTCCAAAATCAAAGTGTCGGCAGGTCCATGCTGCCTTCAGAGGCTCTGAGAAAGCATCCATTCTTTGCCTTTTCTGTTTCTGGTAGCTATGAATACTCCTTGGCTGTTGGCTACAACTCTCCAGTCTCTGCCCCTGCAGTCATGGGGCTTCTTCCTCTCTGTCTGTCTCTCTTTTATAAGGATACTTCCCACTGAGTTTGGAGACCACCCAGATAATACGGGACAAGCTCCTTCCTCAAGATCCTTGACTCAATCACATCTGCAAAGACCCTTTTTCCAAATAAGGTCACCTTCACAGGCTCCAAGTTCCAGGGATTGGGATGTGGACACAAAGGGGTGAGCACAATTCACATCTCTACATATCCTCTAGTCCAAAAACTAGTAATACAATAAGAAAACGTCTTCAGTTCCACCTTTTTGGACAGGGATTTCTCTGAAATGACAGGACAGCTAAGATTGCTTTTAAGGAATTGCAGATTCAGTATTCTCATGCACTAGCTGCCATCATTTAGGACTATCTTGGGTAATGCTGACTGCTGACTGAGTTTCAAAGCTAAAATATTTTAGTGTTACTAAAAGAGAATATAATCTTTTTTTTTTTTTTTTTGGTGCTGGAGATCAAACTCAGGGCCTTGTGCTTGCAAGGCAAGCACTCTAACCACTGAGCTAAATCCCCAGCCTGAGAATATAATCTTACACGCAGTACAGGCCTGAACAGAAAATATATGTGAGTACTGTTTTGTTTCTTTCTCTCCTGAATAGTATCCAGAATTACAGAGTGAGTGTCTCTGGCCCCATCAATAGAGAGCTGGTTCTCTTTGGGCAACAAGCTTTGGCAAACCTCAATTTGAACACAGCTCAATCCACTTGTTCATTTCACTCTAGATGTAATGTTTGCCATTATCCTACCTCTGGTGAACACTTCTGGCCCTAAGAGGCCAGAGAAGCCACCACCAAGTCCAGAAAGACTGGACATCCTGCTGCATGTTGCACAGTGAGTTTGACAGTGGCTGGAGGCAGATAGCCATCTTCAAAGAAGTGGTCCAGGAGCAAGGGTAGAGATTGGCGGCTCTGAGAATTCAGTGGAGAGCCTCTGAATCAGAATTAGCTTCTACGCCTCACTCATCCCAGAGAAAGCAGCCGACTGGCTGCGCACAACTAGAGGCTGGAGAATACTCCAGCCCAAGCAGGCTGCATCCTGGAGAGTCTGAGAAGAACCAACAGGGACTGCTAATGTCACCTGCAGAGGGACTGCAGGACCAGCTGGGAAATGCAGAGGGAAAGAGCAAGGAGAGAGGAAGAGGGGTCTCCAAGACTCACGCCCTACAGGTTCTTTTCCAGTTGATCTGGCACGGCACCTAAGATCTTTGTACTTAGGAAGAAAATCCCTTTCTCGGGTGATTTGATCCAGCATGCTCAGGAGTTACTGCCTGAAGAAACCTGTCTTAATAAACAGATAAAAAATGCTCATAATAAGCATTGGGGTTTTTTTTACTAAATTTATTAAGGGCAAGAATCAAGTCCTATTCAGCCTTAGCTTTTCACTGATAAGCACAAAAACTCTTATGTAACAAGAGCCAATGAAGAACAACAGAACTTCAGACGTAAGGGATATGTGTTCCAAAATATAGTGACAATTCCTAGGGTGACTTAGTCATACCCCCAAGTCTGTTGTATAGAGAAGCAGAAACAGCAGCAACTACAGAGAAACAATCCTGAGGCGAACAGCTTTGGTCTAAGCCTTACTCTGGCAGTTATTCTATGACTTTGTTTTGTTTTTGTCTTTGGGTGTTTTGTTTTTTTTTTTTTTTTTGGTGCTGAGGATCAAACTCAGGGCCTTGTGCTTGCGAGGCAAGCACTCTAATCACTGAGCTAAATCCCCAGTCCTCACTCCATGACTTTGAACAAGATACTTTACCTCTCTGAGCCTCAGTTTCCTCATTTGTTAAATGGGAATGTTAACATCTACATCTTAGAGTTCTTGGGAGAAATGCATGTGCACAGCCCAGTACCTGGTGCCTAGTAAACGTTCAAGAAATGTTAGTTGTTATTATTAAAATTACTGCTTATTTGAATAAATTAATATACATCAGCATTCTTCACCGTCTTCACAGTTAACCAAAAGATTATTGGCTTTGCATAGCACACGCTTTCCAGGGATTGCAGACACCTCCTCCTTCACCTGTGACCTTCTGGGGATATTAAATTGTTAATGGTTCCCCACATTCAGTGTGCCCTTTTTTCCTCTAAACTGTGCATAATGCTGAATGCCCTCCTCCCCACTGCCACTCCAGTTCTGTCTGCCTCGTGATCCTCCACTCAGCTCTTGGATGACAGTTCAGATGCTCCTCCCCTCCCAGAAGTCTTCCCTCCCTGTTTGCATCCTCCTCTCCTCTGCAGAATTAACAATCCTCTCTCCTTTCCTGGCTCTATGCCTCACTCTCATTTGTGTGTTCAAACACCACACACTGCACCGAAACTTATCAGCTCTCATTTGTCTCAGTATCCTGGAACACAGCAGAGGATCTAGAATGTCAGATGTTCATTAAAAAATCACCAATCCATTCCAACGTGGGTTCTGAAATTGCATATTTTCCATTCATGCACTTTCACAAGATACAGTTGTATCAGTTAGGTATTGCTGTGTTAAAAAACACCCCAGCACTCCTGTCATTTAGAAGAGTAAACATTCTGTATTAGTTACTTTTCTAGAGTCAATGGTTTGCAAGAGAGCAGATTTAATACAGGACATTTACAAATTACAACATTCACACACACAAGCCAAATGCAGGAAGAGTGCTGAATGTCTATCTATGCAATGGAGACTGGAAGGATCTAATCAAGGGCTGGGAGTCTACAGCAGTGTCCCACGTAAGTCTGCATCTGCACTAACAGGCTGAAGAAATCTATACTGGAACCACGATATGATGTTCACAGCAGAGGTGAAGACCAGAGCTCCCCTGAAGAAAACAGCAGCCATCCTCGACCACAGCAAGGCCTTGAGCTCCTCCTGCAGTGAGAACAGCCAAGTTCCCTTCAGGAGAACCAGCCACAACAGAGCTTCTCCTGGGAAACAGCTGCCCGCTATCTTCTGCTCCTGTTCTCCTTTATGTTGTGTCGGCAACAATCCTCAGGTGGATCTTCTATGCCCAGAACCACAACAACTCGGTCCAGCTGGACATTCCCACTCAAACTGAGCACAATAACAAGTCCACCACACATTCATTCCTGCTCATATACCTGTAGGTTGGGCACGAGTTTGCTACTCTCAGCTGAGGAGCTCTGGATCCTTGGATCCAGCTGGGCTTGGCTGCTCATGAGGATTTGGCTCAGATGGACTCCAGGTGTACTTACCCTGGGCCCAGGAGGATGGGCCAGAAGCTCTCAAGGGGAAGCTCCTTCCCAAACACATTTCATGCCTTTCTGTTTGGATCAGGACTGCTACCTTGGCTAAGTCGCATGGATGAGCCCAAGCCAAGAAGCATAAAAGGGCACATGGCCTATCATGACTTCAACAAAGCTACACAGTCAAGTTCGACAGGGTGGGTCTAGTGAGCATGGAGGCAGGAGGGCAGGAGGGAGTGGATTTTTAAGCAATAATTGAGGTACTAAAATAATACTCAAATATTGCTACAATGTATTTTGCTTCTCAAGATCAATTTAGACACCTATATTTTCTTGTTCAAATAGTCGTAATAATGCATACATTATTATTATATTCTTAACTCTAACAAGGAGTTATATTTCTCTTCTCAGCTCCCATTACATTGTGTGTATGAATGTCTGTGTGTGTGCATGTGCATACATGTGAGAGAGTGTGCATGTACTAAATCACTTAGAAGCCTGGTAATTCTGTAATTCTCCCTCAGTGGAGTGACATTACCCAGTGGTGTTACTGAACACCCTAACACCCATTCTTAACCTCTTCTTCTCTGCCCACCTCCACTATAAATGATAAAGATGACACGTGGCCACCTTGTCCCTAGACTTCACTGCAGCAAGGAGTGGCCACATGATATACTGCAGTCCTTGGGCACTAGCAGAAATCTGGGAGGGCACCCTGGGAAGCCTTTGCTCCTCCCAAATGCCTTCCCTGGCCCTGCCCCTTGTCTCCTTCCTGTCTTTACTCTGGATGTGATGAGGCTAACAAGTATGAAAGAAATATGAAGAGAACCATGAAAATGCTGGTTGACAATTTTGGGCCACTACCAAACATCAGCAACTTCCTCCCCCACAGCATCATGCCATGGTGTTTTCCCTGAGGTGTAGCCAAAGACGGCTAACCGCAGTTCTGCAGGACAGGGGCTGACAAATGTCAGCTCACAGGACAAATCCAGCCTACCACCTGCTTTTGTAAACAAAGTTTTACTGAGACACAGCCAGGCCGTTTGTTTGTCATCATAGCTGCTTTTCTCCTACAAAGGCCGGGCTGCGTAGTTGTAAGGGAGACCTCTGGGCACATTAAGTCGGAAATATTGGCTCTCTTTCCAGAAAATGTCTGCCAACCTCCTTCTCTAGGACAGAGTTTGTACCTTATCTCTGTTTGTCTATCCCTTGATGTCTAGCACAGAGCTTGTACACAACAGACCTGCAATAATTGTTCTATATAACAGCAATCACAGTAGACGCCGTTTAGTGAACACTAACCGTCCTCCGGGGGTTATGCAAAACACTCTTCACTTATCATCTCCCTGAATCTGCACAGCATCCTGCTTGGTTGGAACTTCTGCCTTCCTTCCTCTACAAAGGTGGAGAGTAAGACTTACAGTCCTTAAATAGCCTGAGGGCATAGAACTAGTACAGACAGAGCCAGCCCTCCATCTAGGTTCGGCAGGAAGCCCAGACAATCCCCTTAACTTCCAGGCTCTCTGCATCTCTATGCCCAGCTGGGTTAGATCAGAGACTGTCCTCCCCACAGCACGACAGTGAGAGTTGTCCTCTTCCTCACACCACCCTTTGGGGGTCGGTTTATGAACAGGGTGTTTGATTTTTTTCTCTTAGGAGACTTCATCACACCTCACTGGAGAAAGGAACTGCTTAGCAAATTGAAAAGGATGACTCTAAATCACAGAAATAGAGAGGTTTTACAGCTACCAAATAAACAGGAGACATAAATCTTCCCTCACACACTGGCTAAAAAGCCTTTTTGCATCCATCAGGATTTTCCTGTGGTCACTCTTCCTGCTGCCTGCATCCAGACCTGTCCGGATGAAGAGAACTGTGCTTCCTGCCTGTCAGTCCCCTTTGCTTTTAAGATAGTTATCTGCCCTTATCTTTTGTTAAAAAAAAAAAAAATTCTTCTTGTTCATTGTGAGTGCTCTCCCAATACAGCCTGGCTTTTAGCAGCAGAATGGCGCATTCCTGGCGCTTGTCTCTGACGCCTGCTGCCCACATGCTCAAGGTGATTGTGCACGAATCGCTCAGCTGCCCTTGAGAACGGGAGAAGAAAGAGCAGGGTGGGCGTGTGTCTCACCAGAGTCTCCTCATCAGCTTGATTCAAGGGTCTTGTCAGAAGATGAGGGACACTTTCAGATCAAGTTAAATGTTGGTGGACATCCCATGGAATACTCTGCATGGACTACAAGGAGCCCCAGAAAATCAGCCTGGAGTTTAACTTGAACTTGTGCTCAATTCATTAACAAGCACATTCTTAAAGAAGAAGGACTGCTGCTCACTGGTGCCTACTATGGACCACACGCATTGTGTGATTTCGCACAATGATAACACACTTTATGCCCCACACGTCCAGGCCTGCTCTGAATGCAACGCACATAATAAATCTCATGAAAATCTTACACAGTAAGTATTATTTTTAAATAAGAAAAATGGGGCATAAAGTGTATCAATTTTCTATTTCAGTGAACAAATACGCCCAAACTTTAATAGCTTAAAACAAATCAAGCACTTTCCCACTCCTCACTCCAGTTTTCCACCCTCTGGTGATAACTATTTTTCTTCCTAAGGGTAGAAAGTTTCAGTTAGACAAGAACACATTTTAGAAATCTATTGTCCAGCATGGTAACTATAGTTAATAACAATGTAGTACGTATTTCAAAATTCCCTTTGAAAAAGTGAGTTTGGAATATTTTCACCACAAAAAAATAGGTATACGAGGTGATGAATATGTTGATTATAATTTAACCTGGTCCACAAGTATACATATATTATTAACACATTACAGTGAACCCTGTAAATATATACAATAGTTATTTGTCAATTAAAATTAAAATTTTTAAATTAAGTATGTGTTTGGTTCATGATTTTGTGAATCAGCTGAGGACTGTCTGACCTGGGCTGGCTCTCTCATGTGACTTCTGCCTGTTTGTGGGTAAGCTCGTGGCTGGAAGATCTAGGATGGCTCCATTCACCTATCTGGAAGTCAAAACACTGTTGGTCAGGGGATAAGACTGCCTGTCTCTCTTTTCATCCAATCATCTAGCCTGGGGGTCTGTAAATGTCAGTATTGTTCCAAAGCAGTGAAAGAGGAGCTTTCTCAAGTCTCTCCTGGCATCATATTTGCTGGCATCCATTGGCCAAACAAGTCACATACTGAGCTGCAGGGACATCGCAGAAGGGAACTGAAATGTAGGTAGAGAGAGGCATGAATACACTGAGGCTGCCATTGCCGCTATCAATACTAGAAGCTCATAGTTAGCAAGCAGTGGGGAGAGGATTTCAAATCAGATATTCTTGACTCCAGAATTCACATTTGTAAGTATCGTGTTATTCAATAATATTTATTAGTACAGTATAATGAAATAATACTATTTCATCACTTAAAACTCCTGGAGTAAAGGCTACCATTAGCCATATTTTACATTGAGAAAATTAAAAGCCAAGGCTCAGTGAAGTTAGTTTGTCTGCAGTTACACAGCGGGGAAACAGGAGCTCTGCTTCAGTTTTAAAGCCTCCCTCTTGCCACTGTGTCACATTAGTACACGCATGTTCTTGCATAATCAACCTGCATGTGGAAGCATCGGGAAGGGACCACTTTCAGAATATGTGCTCAAGTAGTAAAGGAGGACTTATATGGGGTTGTCAGAACGAGCTGAAATCTACCCTGGCCACTTTTCCCAACAAGTGACCTAATGTTATATTCTCATTTAGGAAATCAGTTTCTGTCCATTAGAATAGTGGGTGTTGTGAGGTTTAAGTAAAACAGAAAAGACACATTTTTAGCTCTTGGGATGCTTACAAAGCAGACAGTTATCACATAACAGATACCAATACAAAAGGAAGTAGGAAAGATGGAAAGAATCATGAACAACTGGAAGACAATATAAACTGGAAGGAAGACTTCCCTGAAGAGATGGGCTGGAGAAAGAGTAAAAAAGACCTCCTTAGACTATGTTTTTCCTGGTGCTATATAGTTTAGATCTAAAATGTCCCTCAAAAGTCTTGTGTTCAAAGGTGGAATTTTCACATCGTGACTGAATCATAAGGGTGCTATACTCAATCCATTGATGAGTTCATAGCTAAAAATGCTGTTAGGAGATGAGACCCAGATGAAGGGGGTGGATCATTGAGGACATGCCTGTGAAGGGTATATCTCTTACTCTGGCTCCTCCCTGCTTCTCTGCTTCCTGGCTGTCATGGATTGAGCTGCCTTCCTCTACCAGGTGGCATGTCATTTCTGTTTTAGAGCCAGATGACCATGAACTTTACCCGCTGAAATCATGAGCCAAAATAAAACCTCTTTCTTTAAATTGTATGTGTCTGGTATTTGATCCCAGCAACAAGAAAGTGGCTAACAGACCTAGAAAACTGTAAGCACAGGATATATAACGTTTAGGGATCCTTATGTGAAATACCAACCAAACAAGCCAACTTAAAAAGTGCTTCCAAATTTGAGAATGCAAAACCCAAGGTGACAGTGTATCAAGAAATCAGGCATAAACTGGAATCTGGGCCTCAAAAGATCCTGTACCTTTCCTCTTTGCTTCATTATGTCTCGGCAGACAAGTTTCTATTGCTTCTTGTTCTACAGGGTGGAAAATGGCTGCCTATCAGTTCAACTCCAAAAATCCAAAAAAAGTGACCCTGAGTAGCCCAGATTGAGTCAATGGTCCACAGTCTGGTGTGATAGTGCAATGAGCTCCCCCGAGGGCTGGGATCACGAAGTTTAAACATGGCTGCCAGGAATCCAACCCGTGAGTTTGAAGGTAGATCTCAGAAAAGGAGGAATAGTTTCTACAAAGGGGTATATGTGGAAGATCAAATGGTGGTCAGCCCAACTGAAACTAGGAGTTTTTGAGAAGAGGGTGGGAAAATAGCTAGATGCTGTTGATGGAAGGCACTCCACTGTAGACAGAATACATTAGCCTGACACTCATAAATAATCATGAGTCTTAAAGGGTTATCACAGAGAGCTTTATAATTAGGGAAATGATACAATTGAAAATTATGCATTTTTATTGTGAAAGTAATACAAATTCAGTATGAAAATTTTGCCAAATACAAAATGTGTTATTATTTCCTTCTATTTTTATGCATATATGTACATAAAAACACACTAGGATCTAGCCCTGGATGGGGGTCAGAATCAAACAGTATAAATATCCCCAGGGGAAATCATCTAGTATTGTCTTATTTGTATTCACTTAACATGATGGTTACTTGAGTTTTTTGGGATAAAAATTATACAATCTTTAGATAACATAGTTTATGAGTATTTCCTTATGCCATTTTGAATTTTGTAAAATTATACTATTTGATATAAAGACTGCTCTGGAATGAATACATCCATTCCCCTATGGCCAGACATTAGATAATCTCAACTTCTTGCTATTATAAATAACTCTGATAAATTTCACCTATATAAAACTTCATCCTTTGTTTGTGTGGCAGGAAATTCATTCTCTTTTCAAAACCAGAGATTGAATCAAAAGAACACCAAGGTACCTCCCAACTCCTTTTTATTTTGTGATTTTTAGAGAGAGTTGCCCTAAATTGCCTAGCCTGCCCTCAAATTTTTAATCCTCCTGCATCAGCCTCCTGAGTAGCTAAGATTATAGTCACAGACCACCACTCCCCAGTAAGGCAGAAACATCTTAAATCCTTTGATATAGACTGCAAATTGTCTCCCCAGAAACGATGTACCAGAGCACATACACCAACCACCCACAAGGATGCTCATTTTATCTCAACCTCACCAGGTATGTGTATTAACAGGTCAAAGGTGTGTGTTTGCATGTCTATTAAGTAATAGCATCAGTGTCCACTACAGTGACTGCACCCATTTTCACACCAGGGAGCCTTCCCATGGGACCTTAATACTCGAGTCCACTGGTGAGGGCCTTCTCTGCCTGGATCAGCTTTCTTGGGGTCAATTGCCTCCCCAACACTATATTTTGCATGTTTCTTTCTGACAAGCATATCTTTTGATAGGCACGTCATCCTCAGCTTGAATAATTTCAGCTAAGTCCATATCCAGCCTAGACATGTGAGCTCCTTCTTTGCTGTCTACCTCTGCCCTGATCCATTGTGTATTGGTTTCACAGTCTGTGGCCTCTTTTCTAACATCCAAGCTAGTAGTTGGGACAGGACACAAGCCATCTTGCTTTCATCCCTATACACTGCCTACCACATAGATGTTGTCAACTGATCCTCATTGGAGCCACGTGAAGTGGGCAGACTCACCCACATAAGTGGTTCTCTCAGTGGCTCTGAGATCTTGGCTGAACATGTCAGAACTTGAGCCTGACACTGTTCTCGCATTTTCTCTCCCAAGAAGGAGACGTGGGACCCAGAACCTCTAATTTAAAAGGTCTTGTTACCAGTAAGTTGCAAGGTACTGAGGACTAGAGGGAGGGGTACAACCAATTACAGGAAAGGAGAGAGAGTGATGGATTAAATCTGAAAGTGCTAGGAAGGAAGAACTGTTACTAGGAGAAGCCTGTTTGCTTTTGGAAAATATGTTTCAAATTTAAAATTAAATAAAAATTACAGAGAAGAAGGGGGAAATGTTGAGGGTCCTCAAACTCATAGATCCAGTTGTCTCTAAAGTCAACAAATTTACCTCTGTCATTCCCAGTCATGTAAGCCAAGAAAGCCCCACAGGAATCTGTCTCTGCTAGTCAGGTTGAGTGTCTGTCCCTTGCCGCTGAAGAGTACTGAATTGTTGAATTATGCATCCACACTACTATCCTTATATCTGCCAGTGGATGCCTCTCATATTATTGAGAAGAACTTTCTGAACTTCCTCAGCCTGCCTGGCTCACCAGTATCAAAATCTTTATGCCAGGGTTTTGGTTCTTAGAAGCTCTACAAATTTGTTCCCTTGGGAAGAACGAGCAAAGGTTAGGCTGTGGAGGGCTTTAATCAATAGTGCATGTGCCTGAAGAACAGACAGGAATCAATAATAGATTCCCACACTCAACTTTCATTTTTATCCTCCAAACAACAGCGTCAAAACATTCATGCCAGACTGCAATCGAAAGTCAATTTAAAAAAAAATCTTCTCTTTCTTGCTCTTTAATGAAAGGCATAGTGAATGTGTTTACCATATGGAGATCGGAAAGAACCAATTAGAAAAACTCAGAAAATATGGTATTTTTTTAGTGTTGGATTTTCTTTTAAATTTTTGCAATGAAAGTCAACTGCAGCTTCTAAGCTGTGTGTGTAGGATGATGTGTGATAAGAAAAAGTAGAAGTTATGGTCAGAGCCCAGAAGTTCTGGATTTATGTGGTGAGAAATTCCTCTGTTGATCCATGAAATATAGAAGGTGCTTTCACTCACAGCACATAGTAGGCTAGTAGCAGATGTGTACAACAATTGGTTAGATGGCAAACAGTCTCATTGCCAGATGGTTATAATAGGCAGACGGTTTGATTATGTCTCCGGGCTAGATACTTTTAAAAATATCATATAGTCCCAAAGAGTCTGTTCAATTTCAGTTGCCCATTTTTGGATTGGGTCTTTAAATTTAGGAGGTTTAATTTTTTTGAGTTCTTTGTATATTCTAGATGTTAGACCTTTGTCTGATGGATAGCTAGCAAAAATTTTTTCCCAGTCTGTGGGTTTTCGCTCTACTCTTTTGGTGATTTCTTTTGCTGTGCAAAAACTTTTCAATAGCATGTGGTCCCAAG
>PVJO010027220.1:0-19934 GCA_004026905.1 Hystrix cristata | reverse complement strand
TACCAAGAAGTTAAAGCTGGTTTTGTCAGAACTTGCCTCTATTTCCTGAAAGCCAAATGACTTAAACAAACAAGTAATTGAGAAGTTGAAGAAAATGTGTTTCTCTTTCATTGCAAAAATTCCTATCTTGTCCTCTTGTAGCTTTTTATCTTCATCAAAATGACATCAGAAAGGACATTATAAGTTTTCCAGATTGCTAGCTTTCTGGTTATTGACCTCCCAGCCCCAGTCCTTCCTGTGAAGGACTATAGAACAGTGAGCAATCACTGTCCTGGGACATACTTTTTGTGTAGTCCTGGTGTTGGAGGAGCAAGAAGGTAGCTGCCAACATGACTGTTGATGACACAACTAGGCTGCTTGGTGTGACTGCATAAAATGTGTCTCTGGAAATGCTTGAATGATTCCACATGGTGACTACATTGCATTTGTCAGCATTGTAGAAAAACTGTTCCTAAAGAACAAGTCTATTTAGTGGTCATCTGGGGGTACACAGACCCCCAATCAATCTAATCCCTTGAGTCTTGATTTTTATCACTAGTACCTGCTCTTCATAATTTTCTTAATACCACTATTATGGAAGCCCTCCCAGGCTCCAGGCATTGTCCTCATGGCTTTATCTGTGCTGTCTCATGTGGTTCTCACAGCTGATGTGGTGTGCCACGCACATTCCCTAGGGACCCATCGGCCATTACACACCATCAGTGTCCTATCACAATCAGCTGTGATTTGAATTTTTTTGACCCTAAGAGCATATAAGTCCTGCCTAAGGCAGGCCAGATGTACTAGAGAATGACCCCCCTGAGATTATTCCTCAGCCAGTGGTAGAGAGAGTTTGGTGAACAAATGCTCCTGTGACCTTGCCTTCCAGGTGGGTGTGTTCCACACTGTCTCTGAAAGGTTTCAGCAGGATTTAGATCCCAGTCTCTCAGCATATCTTATTCTTTAATGCATTCTTCACTGAATTCCTGCACTTCTCAGTTTTTTTGCATCACCCTGGAGATAATTCCTGTCTCAGGATTAACTCTTAAAGGAAGAAAAAAATAAGACAAACCTCAAACACATTTGATACATTACTTTTATAACTAGCTTAAAACAAAGAGATCAAGACTCAAAGTGCTATAGATTGAAAGCTCATGTCTCCTAACCATATGTGGAAGTTTTAAGACCCACTGGAATGGAATGGAATGGAATGGAATGGAATGGAATGGAATGGGATGGGATGGGATGGGATGGGATGGAATGGGATGGGATGGGATGGGATGGAATGGAATGGGATGGAATGGAATGGGTTGGGATGGGATGGAATGGAATGGGATGGGATGGGATGGAATGGAATGGGATGGGATGGGATGGGATGGGATGGGATAGGATAGGATAGAATGGAATTAGGAAGTGGAGTCTTTAGTAGGTGATGAGATCTTGAAGACAGTGCCCTCATGAATGGGATTAGTGCCCTTCTAAAAGAGACGCCAGAGAGCTTCCTTTGTCCCATTCTGCCATGTAGGGACACCATGAAAAGATAACTCTGTGAACCAGGAAGCAAGACACCAAATCTGGCAGAGTCTTTGTCTTGGACTTCCCAGCCTCCAGCACTATCAGCAATAGATTTCTGTTGTTTATAAGCCACTCAATCTATGCTATTCTGTTATCGCTAAGATGTGACATGAGTATACAGTCACTCAAGATCATACCACTACTGAGTAGATAACCTGGATTCAGTGCCACATGTACCTGGCCAATCCTGCCACTCCACCCTGCCTCGTAAAATTAGAAGAACTAGTTTGGCATGGAGATGCTACATAGACATGGCTTTGTGAACAAGAACATCTAGAACCTGCAAGTCCTTTCTTACTAAACTGATTTTCCAGGTTTTGTATCTTTTAAGGGAATTTTCTTGTTCCTGTATCATTTTAGCAGTTTGGTTGCTACTTTGTAAGTGATGCACAACTAGTTGCCCAATTAATGTAACTGCAGCTTCATGTTATAATCACAACATTATGCACATCTTGTGCTGGAGCCTTCCCTCTGTCCCTGCAGATCTGCTGACTCCTCTCCACTATGATCTCTGCTGCCTGATAAAGCAACAAATCCCCAGTGGGAACAAGGAGGCCCAGAACCCAAAAGTCATTAGGTTTAATTTTTCCCAGTCATGCAGTGGTAATAACTGAAATAGATTTTCCAAAGAGTCAAAATTAAGCAGTGAGATATGATTGAGCAAACAGCTCTCGGATGCTTTTAATAAAAACAAAATTCCTTGCTTCACATTGTAGTAAAAATGCGCTTAAAGTGTAACAGGCAAATATGAGCAAAGAGAGAGAAGGCTGTCTTTTTAGATATCTCAGAAGTACCTGTTTAAAATGTCATATTTTTAAAGTTCTGTAGATAAAAAATAAGGCTGAATGCTTAAAAGTGCAAACTGGCTATTTTTAGCTGTGGAAATGCGTAATGGAAAAAACAGGTAGGGGAGAATTGATTAGGTAGGCAGAAAAAGAGCAAATATCCAAGTAAATACAGAACATTTGCATGAGCAGAGCCAGAGAAATGGAAGAAGAGTCAGAAGGTAAAGCAAAAATAAAGTCACCTTCTGTAGGTTCCATAGACTGTGGCAAAAGAGAAAGGATAATGTATGTTGGTGGGTGAGCCCTAGAATGGCCTTCTTCATTTGATAAAAATTTACCCACGAGGAAGGCTCAGATCCACAGCTTTTTCTTCAATTAGATGACACTGTCTTAGTCAATCAGGCTCTTCACAATCACTTTTCGCTGTCTTTCAGATTAACGCCCCAGTTCTTAGGTTTAGACTTGCACTTCCCAGACTGTGTCCTGTCTGGCCCACTCTCCAGCCCCATTTACTGATACTCCTGGCATAGCCCTGTTTACTTCTAGCCATTTACTTATTGTTGACGCTAGACATGTGTCCTGTGATGCCCACTGCCAGAAACATCCTCACCACCACCTGGCATCCCTTCCACCTGGCTCACTCCCACTTGTTCCTTAAGACCAACTAATGGAACTGGGTGTGGTGGTGCACACCTGTAACCTTAGAATTCTGGGAGACTGAGGCAGAAGGACTGCAAGTTTGACCACAGCCTGGGCAGCTTAGATATTTAGCAAGACTCTATCTCAAAATAAAAATGTTGTTCAGTGCAGAGGCCCTGGGTTCAATCCCTAGTGCTGCAAAACAGAAACAGAGTGACCAATGGTACGTTCTACAGCAAGCTCCATGGCTTTCTAGATACGTTTTAGCACAGACCTTATCACATGAAAGCTGAATTGTCTTCTCACTCTCTTCCAGTGAACTGAGATCCCTTAAGGGCTTTGGGCTATATTTCATTGATCTCTACGTATTCAGAGTTTGGAATATGTGTAATGATCATAAGAAAAATTCTGTTCTGTCAAAACTGAACAGAATATGTTAAAAGTAGTGCTTGGATCAATATATTTCTAAAGTCTTCCTTGGCTCCATTGTTTGCTAATCCTCTGTCCCATGGAGTTTTTGGATATCATTTTGGACATTTGTCCCTAGGTCTTTACAGGAAGTAAAGTAAGGCAAATAGAAATAGTCAAATTATATCCACAGTACAACAGAGTTACTAAGAGGTCAGGAGATGCGTTACTTCCACGGGGCAAGAACTGGGCAATGCTTAAACTAAAACTCTTTCTACTGAGATTAAGCTGATACTTTTCTGCAGGGGAATTAATTTTTGTGGACGATTATTTATTTTACAGTTTTTTTAGGCTGAATCACCCGCCTTTCTCGGCTGTGAGCTTTTCAGACAGCCCAGGCTGGCAGAGGGGTCGGGTGCTCGGCTCCCAGGAAACGGGGCTGCCCTTGATACGATGTCATATCTTTAAGATTCCGGCGGTTTGAAAAGGAATGAGCCAGTCACAGTAATCAGATGGAATTTACTGTGGTGGATGGCGATTTGTTACATTTTGCGTTCTCTGGTGCACAATGTCTCTGATTGCTCGTACTGTCATTTCAGGTTTGACATCTTTCTATGGGGAACATCTGTGAAATGTGCACTTCTCTTCACACCGGCAAAAAAGCAGATGAGATATGGCTAATTTTTTTTTATTCAGACGATACAGTGACATATACAGTAACAGTTGTACTGAATTATCTTTTGACTCTGACAATTATTGGTTTCCCATCTCGTTGCTTTCCCTGGTTTTTCTAATTCATACCTTCATGTCCACCTGCAATTCCAGGACTCTGAGCTGAGCCAAAATGATGGCTCTGTCTTTCTTATTTCCTAGGGAGACACTGGCCCTGATTTTCTGTAAATCCTCCTTTGTACATTTCCTGTCATCACATTCGTCTCCGAAACTACCACCATCTTCAGACCATTCCAGGCTGTTCCATATGGGAGGAAGGCTTGAGAAAAAATAGCTCTGCACCAAAACTCAGTCGTTTTATGTTTTAATTACTTCCCAATCTGTACATACACCATGGTGTTCAGTTAACATCATGACTCGCCACCAAGAGAAATACCAAACAAGTCCCAGGGGAAAGCATTGCGGGAGTCTGTGGATAATTTTTGAGCAATGGAGGATTAGAAGCTCTTCTGCCTAACAGCAAGTAGAACTGGTCCTGCCTGGTGGGAACAGAGCACTGTTCAATATCCATTTTGATTAGAACGAATGTGCTAAGTTGTCGTGGGCCCCGCAGCAAGATGGCTTACAGCTCTGGCTTACAGTTACTGGTTTACAGTTTTCACAAATGTAACAGAAGGGGATGTATAGTACTAAATGACATGCACATTGGATACAGCACTAAAATGCTGCCTAAGAGCAAATAAAAACTTCTGGATCGTTTACATTTCTCACACCTTAACATAGACGTGGTAACAAACCTAAAGGAAAGACAACTCACTCTAGAGATTATATCACGAAGGCATCCTATTTGCTTTCCGTTAAGCAAAGTGTAAATAGGACCAAATACGAACAACAAAAACAGGTTATGTATCTAGCAGAATAGAAAGTTTTTTCACCATCTTTTTTGCTTTAGAATGATGATATTAAGTATTATCATTTTGCTACATACTTTATTAATTACTTGGCAAGCTGTTCCTAAGAGAAAATGTTCTCACCCTAGAAATTTGGTTTCTGAAGACAATTATTTCTCAACAGGATACGTGCCAGCTTCCACCAGACAGCTCCCCTTCACATATATAGGCCATTGGAAGGTGTGTGGCAGACTATCGGTGATAACTCATTCTCCTGCCCTCAGGACTTGGGGTCTATGCTTCCTTCTGCCAGATTTGAGAAAGCTCTGGGACAGCTTTGACTAATAGAATATGGCAGAAATGACCCAAGCCAGCAGGTCCACCTCCAAAGAGATGGTGGCCTCTACTTCCTGTCTTTCAGAGCACTAACTCAACATTGCTTTTCCCATGGAAAGCCAGCTGCCATTTAAGAGGCAGAAGGGTGACTGCCCAATGCTACCATCCGTGAGAAGCAAAAAGTTCTGGAAGATGAGACACCAAGTGGAAGCAGCAAGAGACAAAGGAGCACTATGACACCCGTCCTGTGGGCAAGGATGCCATCTTGAATAGGGATCCCCCAATCCCTGCTGACCCAGCCGGTGTCAGAGAATGACAAGTCAGAGAAAACCACCCAACCAAGCCCTTCCTGAATCCCCAATTCTCAAAATCATGAACAAAATGAAATATTTGGCTTAATCAATTAGAAGGGTGTAGTTTGTTGTGTAGAAATAGGCACATGGAATGACCCATCAGGACCTTTGAAGAAAGAGACAGCTAACCTCCGAATACAAAAATAGTGGGGTGGTGTCGAATGTCAGGCCCTCCCCTTCTCCTATGGGCCTCAGCAGCTGGCTCTGTGACTCAAAGGTTTTTAGTTGTAATTAACAGACACTGTCCTTTCATAAAGCCAAATATTTGCCCCTGCTCATGTAACAGTGGAGGCTCACCATTATCAACCGTTTGAAAGAGTTTAATGGACCTAAAATCCCAGGTGGTGTGTGTTTGGACAGAAACCCAGGTAACCTCTTTTGCCTGATGTTGCAAAACGTGAAGCAGCAGAGCCCAGGTTTGCTTGAGAACAGAAGTTGAGAAGCAAGAGCTCCTCCACACATCGCCCCATAGCCATCAGTAACCCGACCCCCCGAGGTTCTGTGCCGCACCTCTTTTTGCCATGCAGCGCCCCTCACTAGACCTGGCCCCGGGGGCGCAAGAAGCTTCAGCCACCCTGAGCTTTATCGGTAACCATTTAGGCTACTGCTTCCTCTGGCTCCTTTTGCAGAATAGGGAATTTTAGGGGCTTTTAAATTCATTAGTTTTTTCTACTTTTTTTTGTGTTTTTTAAAACTAATAGACTTCTTGATACACACTGCAGAAAAGAATTCAGTGAGAACTACAGAGCTCCCATATAGTCCTCACCCCTCTCCAACTTCCTCTGTTTTTAACATCTTGAATTAGTGTAGTATGTGCTACACTTGAGCCAACATTGATCCGTTATTAATTCTTTTTTACCTAGTGGTCCCTTTTTGGAATAGCACATAACAACGGAACATAATAAAAAATCTTTCTGTTCAAATTCTTGTTCCTTGAATTTTTCTAGGAAACACATACGAATTGTATCCAAGAATTCAAAAAATTGCAATCTTTGGCATAAATGAATTAATAACTATATTCTCACTCTTGGTGTTGTACATTTCCGACTTCTGACAGATGTTTCATGGCACGTACCCACCATCACAGTGTCATACAGTTTCAGATTTACAGAACTGTTGCAGAGTTCCTGTACACCTAACACACTCAGTTTTCCTTGTTATAGGCATTTCCATTGTTAAAGTTTATTTGTCATAATTAATGAACCGATATTATTTATTGTCTAAAGTTTACAATGTATTCAGGTTTCCTTAGCTGTCATCTAATGAGGGGTGTGTGTGTGTGTGTGTGTGTGTGTGCGTGCATGTGTGTGTGTGTGGTACTGGAGTTTGAACCCAGGGCCTTGCACGTGCCAGGTAGATAGGTGTATGGGTATGTAGCACCATGTCTGGCCCTAACGTTCTTATTTGATCACTCCAGGAATACTAACTTACATATTGTCTTCCTGTGTCCTCAGACTCCTCTTATTTATGACAATTTCTCAGACTTTCCTTGTTTTTGACGGCCTTGAAATTTTTCAGATATTTTATAGAATGTCCTCTTCTTGGGATTTTTCTGATGTAATTCTCCTCATTAAACTTGTGTAACAAAATCATTGAGAGGAAAACTACAGAGGCTAAGTACCACTCTTATTACATCCTATCAAGGATAAATGCTATCATTGTTGGTGGTAACTTTAATCATGTGGCTTAAGATAACCTGGTCAAGTGTCTCCCTTCTCAACTTACCCTTTCCCCCTGCTTTTTATGGGCTATATTCTTTGGAAGAAAGTCACTATGTGTAGCCTACACTTAAGGAACAAGAAACTGTGCTTTGCTTCATTAAATGCAGAACAGCTATACAAATTGTATAGAATTCTTCTGCATAGGAAATGTGTTTATTCTGCTCCATGTACCAGTGGATATTTTTGACTTTGGGTTATAAGTCAAAGCTACTTTATTAATTTTGTTCCTCAAAATTTTTCCAGGTGAGAACCTCAAGCATTCTTTCTGTTGCTACTGTATACCTTTAGCGTACCCCATTATTGCAGCTTTGAGGTGTTGTGCTTTTAGCACTTATTTTCATGCTACAAGGTGCTCCCAGCTTATCTTGTGTATTTCTTCTTCCCATTCCAGAAAAACTTATTCACTCGAAAATCTCTGGTTCCTTTTATAGGATGGTATTGGTAACCAAAATCTGAGTGCTCAGTTACTTATTTCTTCTGGTACAATATGTCTGCTTCTGAGCTCTGTCAGCTGACAGAGATGTGTGTGGATAGACTAGCCCATGTGTATACATACATCTATAGGCATCTCTATACCTAATCATCTGCATCTAGTAGGTAAACATAATTTCATACTAATATTCAGCACTAATCTATTACACCTGGATCATTCTGCTCTCTTTACCCTTGCTAATTTATTGCTTTCTACACCAATTATGAGAAACATGTTTGTGTTAGAAAGACTGAGGCTTCTCATATGCAATCATGGACTGTTTTTGACTTTTCTTGGGATGACTTTGTTCCACATATAGGTCTCGTGTGGCTTTTGTTAGACTTATATGGAAGTATTTCTTTTATGAGTATATTATTATGGATGGTGTTGTTTTTAAATTTCAAATGCTGATTTACTGCTGATGTATAGAAAAGTAATTGATTTCGTACAGGCTACATTATTGTTATATTTTGTAGATTACCTTGGCACCCTGAAACCTTGCTAGGCTCATGCATTAGCTATACAACTTTTCTACCACCAATCTTTCAAGCTTTTCAATATAGACAATCACGTCATCTATAAATCCAGCCAGTTTTGCTTCCTGCTTTCTAATCTGTATCTTTTTTATTTCCTTGGATTATCTTATACCAGCTAGACTGTGTGGTGTAGTGTTAAATACAAACAGTGAGAAAGGGCATCCTCGCCATGCTCTTGATCTTAGAAGGAATATCCATTTTGTCATTGTTAAGTATGATGTTGGCTGGAGATTATTTTGTAGACATTCTTTATCAAATTCAGAGTTCTCTATTCCTAGTTAGCTGAGTGTTTTAACATGAAAAAAATACTAAATTTGAATGCTAGTGAAACCTCTGTGTCTGGTATTTGGTAATTGCCTATTTCAAGGTTAGTAATTATGGATTCAATTTATTTACTAGATGTACAACTATTAGAGTTATCTATATCTCCTTGTATGAGTTTGGCAGGTAGCATCTTTTAAGAGATTGATCCATTTTATCTAACCTATCAAATTTGCAATTGCACTGTTGTTTGCATTATCCCTTTATTATCCTTCTGAGTCCACACTTTATTCCTCGTATGGGCAACATTTTGTCTTCTTTTTTCCTAGCCTTGCTAGAAGTTTATTAATTTATTGATCTGTTCAAAGAACCAGCTTTTAGTTTGTTACTTTTCTCTATCTGTTGTGGTTGTTGTTGTTGTTTTCGATTACATCATTGTCTTTTCTAATTTTTTCTTATGCTTGCTTTCATTCTAAATTCCTCTTCTTCCTAGTTCCCTGTAGTTGAATAGAGCATTTACTTTTCAGGTCTTTCTTGTTTACTCATATTGATTCTGTAAAATTTCCTCTAAGCACCCCTTTCAGTGCATCTCACCAATTTTGATGTTTTATTTTCATTTTAACTTTGTTCAAAATACATATATGCATATTCTCTTGGAATTTTTTGGATTCATTATTTTATGTATCTGTGTGTTTAATCTCCAAATATTTGGTGATTTTCTAAACTAATTTCTGTTCTTGATTTCAAGTTTCATTTCATTGTGGCAATTTCTATTACTTTGAAATTCTGAGAGTGTGTTTTATGTTTTAGAATGTTCAAGAATTTTTTCATGCAGGCTTGAGAAGAATGTGTTCTATTCTGGATGTGAGGTTCTATAAATTACATTTAAATCCAGTTGAATGATAGTGCTATTAAGGTAAACTATATCTTTATTGATTTTCTGTCTGCTTAATATATATGCTGACTGACAGAGGAGAGTTAAATTCTCTGAACAGCAGATTTTTCCGTTCCTCCTTTGGCTGTCTCAGGTTTTGCCTCATGTATGTTGATGCTCTGTTGTTAGGTACATATTTCTTTAGGATTGCTATGTCATCTTGCAGAACTGGCCCATCTGTCATTGTGCAGCACCCCTCTTTGTCCCTGACAACTTTCCTTGTTCTGAAGCTGCCTTTTCTAGAATTAATATAGCAGCCCACTTTTCTCCGGATTGGTGTTATCAGGCTATCTCTTCCTCTAGCCCTTTAATTTTAGTTTGTGAGTTTTTGTGGACAATACTGATCGGATATTGTTTTACTGTCTGATAATCTTTTAGTTGATATGTTCAGGACACTCGTCTAAAAGGATCACTGGTACATTAGGTTTAACACTGATACGTTAGGTATCAGTGATCCTTTTAAGAAAGTGACCTGAACATAACAACTAAAAGATTATCAGCGCTGTTCTCTTCTGCTTCCTCTAGTTTGAAGTCAGCATTTGTGTAGTTGCATTTTATCTCCTCTCTTAGCATACCAATTCCCATGCTTTAAAAAAAAAAAAAAACTGAGACTGCCTTAAAATTTGCATTTTTAGCTAATCTAAGTTCATCTTCAAATAACACTGTCTGTTCCATATATAATGCTGGTATCTTCTAAGAATAGTCCCAAGTCCACGCTCCCATCCCTTAAAGCATTCCCGTCACTCACGTCACTTATCCATATGCTGTAGTCCCTCAATACACTCTCACTAATACTACATTATACACTTGTCGTCTACATCAATTAATAATAATAATAAATAAAGGATAGTGTTGCTTTTCATGGATTCCTTCTCTGAGACTCTATTTTCTTATCTACTTATTGTCATAGATTTATATCCCACAATATTCTGAGCTACATTATTTTCTTCTCTTTAGAGAACTACTTTTAACATTCACTGAAATATAGGTCTACTAGGAATGAATTCCATAAGTATTCACTTGTCTGAAAATGTTTTTATTCCTCCTTCACTCTTAGAGAATATTTTTGCTGAATATAGAATTCCAGATTGCTGGGGTAGTTTTTCCTATTAACAACCAAACTTTAAATATCATACCACTCTGTTCTTGCCTATATGCTTTTATGAGAAACCTGATGTGATTCTTATCCTTATTCTTCTATTGGTAAAGTAGTATTATTCTCTGGTTTCTTTCAAGATTTTTCCCTTTCTTTGTTTTTGATTTTCTACATTTTTAATATGACATTCCTGGGTATGAGTCTTTTATTTTGATTTTGGCTTTATGTCTCTATTTTGCCTGATGATCTTAGATCTGGGTATTGAGATCCGTCATTACATTTGGAAATTTATCAGCTATTTCTCATCTTTCTGCTCTCCATTGTCTCTTTCTTCTCCTTCTGGCATTTCAATTACATGTACCTGTTTTTAAATTTCTCTACAGTTCTTGAGTTTTCTGTTCTGATTTCATTGTTTTTCTTTTTTCCCTTGCTGCATTTGATTCTGGAAAGATCTTATTGCCCTATCTTCTACCTTCTTGATTCCTTCCTCAGCCACATCGAGTTTGTTCATGAGCCCGTTGAAGGCTCTTTCCATGTATGTTGTGGTGCTTTTATCTCTAACCTTTCCTTTCTATTTTCAGCCAGAGTTTCTGGCTCTCTGTTTATGTCATCAGTTTGTTTCTTGCTTCTGATATTGTCTAATTTCCCTAATAGCTCTCGTTATATATTAATAGTGATAATTTCAAATCTTTGATAATTTCACAATCAGTGTCATATTTGAGTCTGGTTCCGGCACCTGCTTTACCTATGCAGGCTGTGTCCTTTCCTCTTGGCGAGCCTTCTAATTTGGGTTGCACAATGGCCATGTTGTATGAGGGAATAGGCAGGCTGGGCTTCCACAAACCTGCAGAGGCCCAGTTAAGACTGTGGCTCCCACGAACGCCTCCTGATCATGTTGTATACTTATGCCTCCTACAGCTCATCAGAATTACTCTTTAAGTCTCCCTCAACATTTAACCAGCTTCCAGCTGCCAACCGATGCTCCAGGAAGCAGATCTCAGTTATGACTCTCAGCATTCATTTCTCTCCCCAGATCAAAAGTGCCCAAATTGTCCTGAAAACCCATTTCTCTCATGGGTCCAAGGAAAGTCATTGATTTTTGGTTTGCCGGAGTTTTCTTCTCAAAGGATGGGAATAAAAACGTCCAAGCTCTTTAATGTTAGAGGTTTCAGGTTCTACACCAGAAAGATGGCACCCTTCAGACAAAGTCAGGGTTGTGCTTTATGGAAGAACTTGTGCTAAAATGTGCTGCACGATTTTTTAAAACACAATTTTATTAACTGTATCATATATGAACTTACAATGGTCAACCAATAAAGTGAACGCAACCACTAAACTTAACAAATTTTTCTGTTCACTAAAGCAGCTATTATCCAGAGTCTATTTAAGAAATTTAGTAAGAAAATCATAATTTTTATAAAAACATATCACACTATCCACTTTAAAGCCCAAGGGACTCAGGAAGAACATTCTTTAAAGAGGAATTCTTATTATTCACCAAAACCTGATTACAGTTTAATTTCACTTGAGGAAAATCATGAGAATTTTATAAATTAAATGACATCCAATAATAGGTCTATCTGACTATTTTTAAGGTTGAGTTGCAAAAAGAGTGTACACGTGGAAGTTGGTGCCCTCTTCTTTATTTACCATTGTTTAATTGGCTGTGCCTGTAACTATTACTGCAGTGAATGCCAAAAAAAAAAAAAAAAAAGATGACAACATAGAAAAGAAGATGGAGAACAATGAACTTTTCCATTTCAGCATGTTTTCCTTTTCTTTGAACCCACTCCTGAGTGGGCATTTTGAATTATTCTGTATGTGCACTCAACAGGAGACCCTGAAGATCTCAATGAGCAAATCAGGAGCACCTCGTTGACTTCATTCTCTAGGACTCTAAGAAAAATAATTGAAGAAATGAAATTGGTTTTATTTTCTATTCTTACTGATTTTGGACTGCCAGCAAATGAGAAAGTTTCATAAGTAGAGAGTTTTTTTAGGAATCTCCCTATATCTCAGCAGAAATAGAAGCCAAGCAGCCAAATGTAAGCTGTGCTGAAGGAACCCACGACACACAGGCTATGCGCACAGCCCTATCAGCTTCCCCAAGCCCCTCCTGGCCTTCCTTCACCCGCCACCTGTCACAAACCCCCTGCCTTCTCTGGTTAGACTGTGGGCCACGAGCCATTACTCCAGAGAAATGATTTCTGGGATCTAGCAATCTCAGGTAAAGAAAAGACTTTGCTTCCTTATTCATTTCTCAAAAGAGAAAGCTCCAGAGCCCAAAAGAGAGGAGCTGCATGAGCTCAAGTTCACACAGCCTGAGCAAACATGGGCCTGGCACAGTTTCTCCTTCCTGCTGTCTGCCTGTAACAACAGCTCATCGCCAACAGATCGGAACATTGAGTGACTCCTACAGGGACTGGTCCAACTCCCCTATTCTATTTTACTGGCAAAAGGTGAGGGCTGGAGGAAGCTTGAGTCACTTTGATTTCAGCATGTTCTCTTTAGCTAAGCTGCCCTTTGAGTCACATGTTGTTTTTCCTTTGGGCCTTTAATTGTCGTTGCATGGCACATAAAAATAACCCACGTTCTTAACACGCACATTTGCAGCGAGAACACTTGATTATCTCTCTCCATCAGTCCTATCTTCAAAGGCCACAGCCCTGTGCTTCAAAGACATGTCCTCCCTGGGGGTTTTCCTCTCCATATGGGGACCGGCCAGGTGTAAACCTGCTGCTTCTACAAGAAGTCCCCTTTGCTCTGCAGGTAAGATAGCTCTCGGACTCCGCAGCAAGGCTGTGACTACGCTAGCTGCCCTTTGGCCCCGGACAGCATAAGGCAGCCTTCCTAGTCTCCCACGGCTCCTCTCCGGGCTGGGTGGGCCTGGTGTTGCAGCTTCTCCTCTCGGGTTTGCTTCTGCCCAGCGTCTACCCCGCCGAGGTTTGCTCTCTCCGGCCAGTCCTCTCTCCGATTCAGTCAATATTTGTTTTCTGCATCATCGCCACTCTTCCCTTGCTGGGTGTTAACCTCATTTTTACATTTCTTACTCACTTTCACCCCCTTCGAATTCTCCCACTATCAAATTTCTTTTTAAATTTTGTAGTCAAGACGACTCTCTATTTCTCCCAGGGTCTCAGGCTCCTCCTGCTTCCTGTGCTCAGTGAGTGCTTCTGCATATCCAGCGTTACTTCACACCGTAAGACATGAACTCTTGGACATGCAGGGGAGGATTTATTGCTTTCTGGTGAAAAGCTTTCTAATGAATGTTTCTTATTGGTGACGATAAAGTCTACCTGGAAAAGCAATAGGAAAAGGAGCTGAGGCTGTCATTAGCCTTAAACATCTTCTAAATTCTAAATTCCTCAGTTTCTAAGAAAGTTTATTCTCTCTCTTCTCTCTCTCTCTCTCTCTCTCTCTCTCTCTCTCTGTCGACAATGGTAAAAAGGACGCATCTAGACTCAGTGACTTGGGAACTTTCTTGCCTCTGACATCAATAAAAAATGATTCAGACTTCCCACCTGTTGTTTCTTCTGCCCCTGGCCTCACTAATTCCCTTAGGCTTCAAGTCATGAACGAGCATGACTTCTTTACAGAAATGTGCCTTGTCCCTGTAGTCCAAATTACAGGCTATTATTTGGTCCTTGTCTGTAGCCCAAACCTCTCTTTTGAATCACAGACTCTGGTACCCAGCTGTCCTCAGGGTCTCTCCACCAGATTCCAATAGCGACTTAAACTGGATAAGTACAAGCTGAATGCTTCATTTTTTCTCTCTTAAACCTGTTTATTCTCTGGTGTTCCTCTTAATGGAGATTCCTGTCCGAGTGAAGAATTATGAGAAGACCCTCAGGAGAACCTGCAAGGTTAGCCGGAAAGCCGCACAGCGTACAGGGAACTCAGCGAAACCATGAGACTCGCAGGAGTCTAGCCTCAGACTGAGAAACCGAGGGCTTTTTACATTGAGGCAGAGGGCGGGGCTTTAGCCCACCAGCATCTGTGGGTCACTGCGACGAGCTTCCCCCACCCCCGCCCCGACCTTTCTAGGTGACTAGGCTCCGAGGACTGAAATCAGTTCTCCAGAGGAAGAGGCAGCTGAGGGCTGTGAGAAGGCAGCACTCACAGCAGCTAGGGACCGGTGCCCCGTCTGGTGAGAGGTGTGCACAGAGCACCACGGAGTCTCTCGTACCATCGAGAATTCCCTCCATCCTCTCGTCAATCCACGCCTCCATCAGCCACTCAGCAAACCCTCATAGCTTGACCTTCAAAGAACATCCCAACCCAACTTTTTTGTCACTACCGTACCCATTATCATCTTAATGCAAACCTGCTTCTACCAGGACAACCGTGCATCCTTTTTTAATGGAGTTGTACCCCTCTCTCCTACGAGAAATAGGATATAAAACTTAAAAATGTTTTCTGAGAGATAAGCTGTAAGACTGAGACAAGACCAATTAGAAATGTGGAAATTTGCAAGAACAGAATGGGTCCCCTCAGCAACTCTAGATGGCTGAGATAGAGTGGACCGAAGAAAAATATAGTCAGGCTTCTGTGTCAGTGGACTCTACATCCATGAGTTCATTCACCCAGAGTCAGAAAAAAAATTCAGAAAAAAATACTGCATCTGCCCTGAACATGTAGACTTTTTCTTTGACGTTATTTCCTAAAAATATAGTGTAAGAATGATTCACATAGAATTTCCATTGTGTTGAGTAATATATGTAATCTAGAAATGAACTAACTAGGAGGATGTGCATGTGTTATATGCAAATGCAATGCTATTTTATATAAGAGACTTGAGCCTCTTTAGGTTTTAACATCTTTGGGGACCCTGGAACAGATGCCCTGTCTATACCAAGGTACAACTCTATCCCACAGGAGCAGTTGGTCAGCTAAGGAGGCAGAAGAAAACACTAAAAGAAACCCTAGAAGTCTCAATCAGTTGATATTGATAATTAATATCCCTTTGACCAGACAAAACTTCAAACCTCATTCTAACCTGACCTGCTGCTGTTCAAGTCATCCACTGAATGTCTCATTCCTTTGTCCTGATTCCAAACTCATCAGGTAGACAGAAGGCATAAAGGATTTGAGTAGTCCTGTATCAATGACATTTCCTTCTCATTGTAAATAAAAAATGGGCATTCCTGTCTTATACATCAGTATCTTGATACAAAAAGCCAGTGAGTGATAAATTTTCCAGCCACTATGCCTGAGAATACAGGTCCTAGATTGTGACAAATTCACCAGGATGCATGGCAGATTGTGTTTTCCCAAAAATGACCATAGAAAGATTTCTGGTTCTGCGCGATCTCCCAGAACTTTGCCCACCTTCATTGAGAAGCAGAAGCCCATTTCTTATCCGTTCATTCATCTGGGCTCTTGGTACTGCTTTAATGACTGGAGTACAGAGAGCAAAGGGATTCCGAGTGCCTTCCTGGACTAGGTCATAGAAAACAGCGCGGCCGCCGCCCAGCCGGCACCCTTTGAATCTCCTGCCACGTTGCAAGAGGCCTCAGTACCAGGCCGTGTGTAGGAGCTCTGAATGGCGACCCCGCTGAGATCCCAGCCACACCAGCCACCAAGCGTGTGACCAAGGCAGACTCATCCCAAGCTCCGAGCCTCCTAACGATGATCAGTGGCGCACAGACGAGCTGTCCCCACCTCATCACAGCAAACCTGTAGATTTGTGAGAAAAATAAATGCTATTGTTGATTTATGTCGCTAGGTTTGGGGGGGGGTGTTTTCATGTGACAATTGATAACCAAATAGCCAAACAAAAGACATTCTGCCTCATATTGCCATCACCCTAATACTGCCATTGAACTACATGAATCTTGTATGTATTCTTTGTTCATGTTCCTAGTGTCTGTGATCCTCAGTTTCCATTCTGTCACGTGAGAATATTCAGACCTGCTCACGGACAGTCTCCTACGTTGGGGGCCTTGGCTGATTCTCCAGGCTCCTGTGGTTCTCCTCAGATGCTGTGAGAGCTGGTGCCCCTTGCAGATTTGTCTAGGCTTTTGCCCACATTCCCCTTCAATTACTTTCTGTACATTTATGGGCTCATTTTATCCTTGATGATTTCGTTCTATTGCATAGATTTAATACCACTTTCATGATTCAGTTTGCAACATTTTACCTCCAGCCTGCACCTCCCCCTGAACTCCAAGCCACCCTTCTCATTTGATCTCTATACTTGAATGAAAAATGGACATCTCAAATTTTGACACCTTGAGTGTCTGAAGCAGGCCCCCAGATCTGCCGCGACTGCAAAAGTGTTCCCTTCAATCCTTCTTATCTCCATAGGGGGCAATTTCATATTTCCGGTTTGCTCATGTTGAAAATATTTGACTCACCCCCTCCCTTCTCGAGCTGTCAGCAGGTCCTCCCATCTTTACCTTCAATATACCCAGACTCTGACCGCTTCTCCTCACCTCCCGGGTCACCATCCTGCCCAAGCTACCATCAGTATCATTGCAATAGCCACCCACCCGCTCCCTTTGTCCTCTCTTTTGTGGCCCCCACTCCGTGTTGTGCTTTTCATCTCAGCTGTCTGATCTTAACATCCCTCTAGTCGAACCCTGTGTTTTAGTTACTTTTCTCTCATTGCTGGGACAGAATACCCGACACCCAAAGTTAGGGGAAGAAAGGTTTATTAGCTCACAGTCTGCAGAGGTTTCAGTCTATAGTCCACTGGGTCCGAGGCAGGGCGGCATGGCAGAAGTGAGGAATGCAAGGAATGCAAATAAGCAATGCAAACGAGCAGCTAATTAGCTTCTTCCTGTATTTTTTATCTAGGCTACCTGTCCTTAGGGCGGGTAGCACTCCCACCCTTAAATTTAGTTTCACATCCTTGATCCCAGCAGAACCATGCCAAACCAATCAATAGATCAATTTAGTAACCACACACTCTAGATCCAGCTATTTCTTACCACATGAGGCTTTGGGGGGACATCTAGACACAAACCGTAACACCCTGCCTCACTGAGGGCTAAAGCCAAAGACCTTTCAGTGACCCACAAGTTCTCATAGGCCATCACTCCCCATTTTCCCTCTGGCCTCACCTCTTACTACCTTGCTTCTAGATGACCACACTGACTTCCTCACCACCTTTCAAATATGTGCTGATGGCTTCCAACCAAGAAGCTTTGCACTTGCTCTTCCTCCCTCCCCGGCCTGGAATGCTATTTCTCCTCTATTCACTCATATCGTATCTCTTCCGCCTCTGGGTCTTTACTCAGTATCGCCTTTCCAGTGATGCCTTCCCAAACACTCTTTCTAAACTGGTACTTACCTCCCAACTTTCTCATCCCTAACCCTGCCTTACTTTTCTCAAAGACCCAGACACCCTCTGACACCATCCATTGTATTTGTTTGCTTACTCTCTGATTTCTGTACCAGTATTAAGTTCTACAAGGAAGGGATTTTGTCTGTCTTGTCCACTAGTATATCCCCAGTGTTGAGAATAATGTCCAGCACACAGAGCATGTTCAACCAACATTTGTTAAACAAATTAAATCTTGACCAACGCTTCCAGATTTCAACCTACAGCCAAAGACACTCCGTTTAGACCTACGCAGCCAACTACCAAGTGAACAGCTCAAATTTGCAGTCCTTTGGACACTGCCAATATTACAAAATCAAAGCTTAACTTACTATCTCTCTTCCTGTCTGCCTTCTGGACAAGCTCCCTCCACTGCACCTTCTGATGGTGAGTGGCATCGTCCTCCACCCGGCGTCTCCATCTCCAAACCCCAGAGTCAACACCAGTCGCATTCTCCCCTGCAGACCTGTCACCCAGCTGGCTGCCGAGACCAACCATGTCTCCTGCACCACCCTCTCCCCAGCCCCACTCTTCTGCCATCAGCACTTCCTACCTGGACAGTCACAGAGGAGTCCTCCAAGCAGCCTGCTCCCCGGGGCTGCTCCTGCTGATTCCTTTCCAAACATCTCCAGACTGCTACACCTAAGAGACAACAATATCACACCTTCCTTTCTTCTGAAGTTGTAGCTGCTTCCTCCACTTTCCGGACCTCGCAGCCCGAGGTCCTCAGCCCAGGTCTCAGTCAGCGTCCCGTTCCAGTCTGAGCAGCTGTCGCTTTCCCTTTCCTGCCTACTTCTGCCTGGTTACGTTCCTCCAGGTCCCTCAACACCATCCTTCCTCCTACGGGGCTTCCGGGTCTCCGTTCTCCCCACCTGGCTACACAGGCCCGAGTCGGCATCACATCTTTAGGGGAGTGAATGCTCACACTGCAACTTTCCTTTGTATATTGATGGCTCTTCATCAGTACCTTTCTTGAGGCATTCATGCTGTCATGGTCATTCCCGTGTGGCTGGGGTAGGGGTGACCTGTCCCCCGTGTCATCTTGAAGTCCGTTGACTAAAACCAGTGCCGTGACCTTAGCGGAATGGGACCTCTGTGGGAACCTGTGAAACGAACGAACGACCTGCCAAAGCCCAGGCAGTAAATGAACTGCACGCTGCTGTATTTGGTCACTGGATCTATCTCGCCAGCCCTGCTCTCTCTCTTGCTCCGTTCTTGCTCTCCATCTGCCTTGAGAGCACTGTGCTACACTGTGCGGTTTGCATCCAAGGAATCACAGAAGGCTCTGCCGTGGTGAGAAACCCGTCGTATCTGAATCCTCTGAACACAGGAGTCATTCATTTAGAGCCAAGTGGGAAGTGCAGGTCTGCTCAAATACTGTATTGTGTGTATCTAGATGGGTACGCATATGCACATAGCTGTCTATTCATCTGCCTACCTCTACATGATTTAGATCACACACACACACACACACACACACACACACTGAGATGTGATTGAAATAATGCTGGATGCTTAAATTTTTAAAAATTATTACAGTAAAAGACACATTGCCATTAGTCCTCCTAAAAATACTTCCCCTTGCTTTGAGTATATTTATCCCATCACTTTTGCCATGTTGTGAAACAGTTCTGGAAATTCTCTTTCGTGAGTGTCTTGCCTTGGCTGCCTCGATGTCCTGAATCAATTTAAACCATTTATGGTAACGTGTGGCAAATAAAAATTTGAGGGTGTGCCCTCATCCACCTCATTCGCTGGATCTGGCACTGTGTGACTTCTGGTTCCTCCCCAACGTTAAAATGACCATGAAAGGTAAATATTTTGAATCCATTCGGGACCTCAAGGCGGCCCTGACAGTGCAACTAAAGACCCTCATGAAAGAGGACTTCCAGGAAGTGAAGAACTGCTGCAGAAAGTGGCAGGAACAATAGGATAAGTGTGTTTGAAGAAAGC
>PVJO010027219.1:0-19981 GCA_004026905.1 Hystrix cristata | reverse complement strand
TAATAGATTTTCTTTTGTATAGACTCTTCCCTGACCCTTTTCCTTCTTCCAAATACATTCTTCCTGCTTGCATCCTTTGATATTGCCCAGAATCTTGATGAAGAAAATCAAGAACAAAAACACCCGAGACTTCCTCAGGGGTGGCCCCTGAAAGTAGTTCCCTCTACCCAAATGGGTAATGGAGCCGGAGGACCTGGCCTAAGTCCCTTGATGTGGTGCTAGGTTTTGTAGGAGTGGTCACCAATACAGATCACAGTTTTATAAATTTCACACTTCATATTATTTTGTTAGTGTTTGGTTTTCAAGTCTTATTACAAAGGAAGACAGTGGTAGGTGGCACATAATTGCTTTTAAAGGATTCAAACCCACAGGGAGAAAGGGACAGTGATAAGGGTCAGAAGTAGGAAATGCGACAGTCATAGGCTAAGCACGGTAAACAGAATGAATTACTGTGGAAAATACTGAAATATAACTTCAATGACTTGCAAAATGGTTAACTGTGCTTCTGTGCATGCCAGATTTGGGTGGCACAGTGTCAGTAATGAAGCTATTTCTGTCAATTGTAAAATAAATTTGTCTATAAAAAGAAAAAAATTGAATCACTATGTATAAACACAAAGAGTATTTTACCAGTACCACCGTGAACTTCATTCCCTGAAACAGTTGCTGGAGGTAAGTGACCATTAAGTACTTCTGTTGGACTGAAAAACACTACAAAAGTCATAGGTCACTTAAAATACGCAAATATACCACTGATAGACTAAATAGATATTTCTTGATAGAAAGCACCTTTTAAAACCTTGGCAGGTTAAAACACTCTTCTAAAGACTATTTATTGTATTAACAGAAAACTAAGTTAAATTCATGGACATTGCCACCTAACCCCAGATTCTAACTTTACAGAAATATTGATAGCATAGAGCAGAGGCTGATGAAATGAATTTTTATTACTTTCCATGCTTTGAAATAACCTTCTACCTGTGAACTATAGGAAAATGCTTTGCTACCACCATCCCCCGCCCTCCCCTCTCCCCTCCCCTGATGGTGGTAGCTCTAACCTTCGTTGACAAGTTTCTGGTAGTCATTTTGTGAGAGTTTTCACAGAGACATCAGTTGTCTTTAATGCTTGAAAGAAAATTGAATGGAAGGATTCAATTACTCTTGTGAAAAATGAACCTTCTTCCCAAGGTTTAGCCACCGTTAGTAGCCTTGTTTTAAAACTGAATTATAGGAGCAATACATTTGCCAGACACAGGCATTAATTTCTCTCAAACCATTCAAGATTGGGAGGACAGAGGAGGAGGCAGCAGAAAGCAAATAAGATAATAAGAGCTTCATGTTGATTTATTCATCTTTGTGCAAAGCCATGGGGACAGGCAGGAGAAGGATGCCTTGGAAGGCTGGAAGAAAGATGGAGGAGCTGTGGAGGGAAAGATTGCAGGGCAGCCTGCCAAGTGCAAAGTTAGGTTGTTGTTCTTAGATGATATAAGATCATTTTATTTTTCTAACTGTTTTATACAAATACATGTGCATAAAATATGCCACATGGTGCATGTAGAAGGAGTGAAGGTCATTCTGTTTATCCAGAAAAGGGTTATTCCTGTCTGTATGTTAGCTCATTCCTTAAGGACAGATAAACCCAGTCTGGTCATCATGGAGCTGACACTGTAATTCCAACACGTTTGATTCTGGTAGCGCGTGAGTGATCGGCTCTCAGTCTGCCTGGACAGATGGATGAATCTGGAGGCATGAAGTTGCCCCCACGTAGAAGTCTGTGTACATGAGCTATCAAAGTTCTAGGGGGAGGTCCTGTTCCTCAGAGATGTGGTGTCAGGCCCCTTAGCATAGGTGAGAGAATCACTGGACGGAGAGTCTGCGTAATCCACCCTCAGACACTGAAGAGCTCCATCCAGATTAGGGTAATAATTTGCACGATGCAAATTGATTGTATACAAGAAACCTCTTATGTGTTAAAAGAAGCCAAGTGATCAAGTGCAAGTGTAAAATATTAGTGGGGCCAGTTAGCAATGCTATTGGTTAAGCTGAACCTTCTCTGTATTATGGAATTTAGGGGTCTTAATTCCAAGGAAATTCTCCCATTCCTGTTTTTAGAACCATGAATCTGTGCAGAGAGGACCATGTCCCCTCTTTGGTATCAGGAAGTGGGGAGCAGAAATCTCCTGGCTGGGTGCTCATGGAGCAAAAGATAAGCTATATTAAGAAGAAAGAATGTATTTTCTCCAGTCTGCAGTAGGAAATCAAGTCCTTTCAGTGCATTAAAAATCAGTCATTGCATATCTTTGAAAACAATGTATACCTCCTTTTGTCCCCAAGTAAAATTTAAAAAAAAAATAGTTAAGCTTATTTATTTTGGAACTAGCATTGTAGGCAAAGTTGGCAGGTTTATCTATTTGAGAAGAGATCTTCTCTCCTAATTGCTTTCTTTCAAGTTTGAGCTCTGAAGTGGATCTTCTAGGAGAACAAACGAGAATGGAATGAGTAAGTTTTCTTACTTGAACCAAAGAAATATCATGAAACCCAAGCATATTGCTTTGACTCATGAGTTCTGAGAAATGTCACTCTGTCCAGCAGCTCCAAAATGTCTCACTGTGGTTCTCGACATCATTCAGCAAAGGTTCTCAAGTCCCCAGAGAAACTTGCTGATATTATAGTTTCTGAATTTAAGGAGACAATCTAGTATAATTTTGTGAATTTGCTCTTCTACCTGTTTTCCTGGCCCAAAGTGCTGGTGGGGCATCAGGAAAACTGAAGTCATTCATTTGCATAGAGAAAGTACTATGATATCAACTAGCCATTTTTCGTTGACCTACAGATATTTTTACTTTATTTTTTTTAATTTTTTTATTTTTGCCAAGAAGGGGAAAGCTGATTTGGAGGACACACATACCATTATACATTTTGCCAATTTTTGTAAGTTTTCAATTTCATTTTTAAAATTCTTCCCTTCAACAAATACAGTGCCATCTATCCTCCCTATTCAGGTTCTTGTTTGCAAATTTGTTTGCTTGCCATAATACATGTGCAATTGCAGAATCAATACTTGCTGAACTTTCACAGCTGAGTGTGGAGTTTCACAGAGTAGCTCAAGGTTCACAGCTGAGATTGAACAAAGTGACAGCGTAGCTTCATGTTTCAGCTCTCATACTGCAAAACGTCTCTTTTGAAATCCATTTAGTGCAATGTTTTCCACATCTTTATGATTCGTGTTGGTGATTCCATTGTTTAAAATCCCTCTCAGTCTCTCCCCATAGTACTGAAGTGCTGCCTGCTGTTTCTACAGAAGCACTAGAAAGTTGTGATCTGCCTGATGGAAAAAATGTGGGTTAGATAAGCGTCCTGCGGGCGTGTGTTACACTGCTCCCAACTGCGAGTTCATTGTTAATGAGTCAACAAAACTATGATTTAAATAGATGAGAACAGCACAACCTGAAACTCTCAGGAACCTCATGCTGTACTTCCTGTAAGGGCAATGGTTCAGTGTTCCAGAGTTAAAGTTTGCTATGACTTTATAGAACCTAACTGCTTAAAACAAGCTACATGTGTTGGGAGTTCACTCTGAAACCCGGCGGGGTCTGACATGTGACAGACTGTATCCTCAGTTTAAGACTGTTTTTAATAACACATTCTGAGTGCTTATTCCACGAGACTCAAATCTTCTGTATGTTCTAATTCTCTCAGCAATACTGTAAGTTAGATCTTAGCCCTGTTTATAGAAACAAAGGCCACAGCCAGGATTTGAACGTGCTTCACTGAGTCCACATCAGCCATCCATCCTGTGCTCTTCTGTCTGCACAATCAAGAAGATTGTGCACTGGCATTCGTAATACCTATGATTGTTTCAGCGTCTAATAAAGAGAGGGGAAAAAAAGTACTAAAACAGATGATTTTCTCAAATTCAGTCAATTTTTTTTTAACCTTGCTTCAAGACATGTGTAAAAATGTTCTCAGACAAGCTCTTCTGGAATTTATGGTCCTTAATGCATTCAGTCTTTTCCCTTCTTTTGCTTTAAATGTAAGGCAGGGGGTGGGGATTTAGTTAGGTGGTGCAGCACTTCCATAGCAAGGGCAAGGCCCTGAGTTCTATCCCCAGCACCCCCTCCCAAAAAGTAAAGCAGGAACTCTAAACAAGCATGAAAAATTTTCATACTCTGTGATCCTGTAGTACAATAAATACCATTTTGTGATTTTTTTGTTTGGTTTTGTTTTTCTTGTTTGGTTGCTGTTACCCTGTTTTACCAATTATAGACCCTATCCAGAGCTTCTGGAAGTTGTTTCCATGAAAGTAACATCTCTTTATCCTGCTACAATCAGATTTCTCTTATTTTTTTATTATTCTGATTTAAACTGTTTGGAAGGAGGTGTGGTCCATGTTAAATGACAGCTATGGTACATACAATGTTACCAGGAAAGTAGCTTTTCAGTTTATGAGAATTTTTTTGTGTATTTTTTCTTGTCTTCACTTTAAAGATCTGGGAATTCTAAAGCAGTGTCTGTGTTCCAGCTCCTTTTCTTCCAGGCGAACTTAAAATAGTAATTATTTTTGTCCTGTCCCTTCGGGTTTGCTGTAAGGATAAAGTGAAATTGTTTATAAAAATCATTTTAAACAGTGTCTGGATTATAGCAGATACTCATTAAATATTAGTCCATTTTCTGTCCTCCTTACAAAGGAGTTTAATTTTTGTTTAGTACTTGGGGCTGTTTATAAAGCTACTATGTAAATAAGAAAGCATAACTTGTATACACATTACTATAAGGATAGTCTTATGACTGTGGAATTCTTTAGAGTTAGAGTCCCCCCTCAATATATTTTATTCAATTTAATCCTTATGAAAAGTGTGTAGCAAGCTCTATTGTCCTTTTTGTTTTTTGTTTTGTTTTGCTAAGATGATGAGATAGAGTTCTAGAGAAGATGAAATGATTCAGTGATTAATCAAGAATTTAGGCACATTCACTAGATAGATTATTTTTAGTTCTGGATGTGTGTGTATGTGTATATATACATAAATATGCTATAATGAAGGTATAGATAATGTTTTATATATGCTATATATTTTACATATGTATGATTTGACAAATGATGAAAATGGAGAAAATAAAACAAGTTACTTTCAGCAACAGTGATATATGCTTTATATTATAGTACACACATGTACATATTTTTTTATACATTTGAAACATCAGATTTCTTACTAGTTGAAAATACTGTTTGGAAATAGTCAACAGAGATGATTATAAACAAAACAAAATACCAGATCCTGACTTTTGTAGGCTGCCTTTAGATGATTCCATTTCACACTTTCCTCTGTTAGGTCTATGGAAAATGGTTGTCTTTCCACATATTGGTCTTCTGTCAACAGATATTCAAGAACTGTGTTACTCTTGTTACTCTCTTGCAAACTCCTGAATCCAAATTCCTGTTCTGTGCTGATCTCTTCTTTGTTCCACTTCCACTCGGAGCCCCTTCACCTCTTGGATTCTTTTGGAAAACTTATTTTCTAGCTCTGTTACCTAGATCTTCTTGCCAGGTCTTCAGCTTGCTCCCAAAGTGCTGGAATTTGTTTCCTGATTTCTGGGGCTTGGCTTCCACTTTAAAACTTGTTTATTGCCCTTGTCAGCCTTAGGCTTGCTCTTTGCCAGTATGAACCCTGAACTTCCTCCTGGCCAACCCCTGAACTTCCCAGTGTGCCTTTGCTAACCAAGATGACTCTGTGTCCCCTCGTGTTACATAGTGACACTCAGAGAGTTTGCAAATGCAATTGTGAATGAACAGCCAGCAGCCAGCACTTGGGAAGCCATGAGAGGTCCCTTTGTGTGCAGGGATCCTATGTTGGAGATCAGCAGCTCCTTCTTTAGCCTTAATACCAGTTGCCAGAGAAGTCACTGGTAATCTACGTCCACAGCTTTTCCACCTAAAATGGGCTGCTTCAACTCATCTGGCCGATTGTGCTTGCAAAGGGGCTTGATTCTCAACTCTAATTACCAGCCGTTAATTCAAGCCTGGTCTTCTGATCATTCATCTTTTAAGTGTTCAGCTTCTGACTCCCATTTGGTTCCCTGTGCTCCCTCTCTCTCCTACCATCTCCTCTTGATGTGGCCAGAATAGTTAACTCAGACAATTAGTAAATGCTGAATCATTGAGTCAGTGAATGAAGCAAGTGTCTGTGTGAGGTATACAACTTCCTGAGTGGGTTTAATGGAAGCCTAAAGAGATTTTTCACAGATTCATGGGTTTTCAAAGGAGAAATTTGCATATTAATAAGAAGCTGTGCAGACTGATTCGCTTAATGTGTTTGGAGTAAGTATAATTAAATGTCAAGGGAGATATATCATGAAGTAATGAAGCTGAAGCCAATTTATCAAAAATAAGGTCTGGAGAGAGACATTTCAAATAATAAACAGTTCTCTAACCTTCCTTTTTAAGGTGATTTGCTTAGTCTGGGCCAAGATTTACATGTTTTTTGAGACTTGATTCAAACAAAGATGCTGGAAATGATGTGGGGGTGGGGAAGGAGAATGGATATTTTTCCTATTCAAGTTTAAAACATTCAAAGAGGTCTTTCCTGCCCAAATCACTTTAAAGGACACAAAACCTATTTAGTTTTCCTCTCTTGGATATTGGGATGTGGTTTGGATCAGCACCCCACCCAATCCCACAAATACAACTGCCATTTGCAAACTCTTGTTCTGACAAGAGGGTGGCCAGTCACTCAGGAGCTATATCTATAAGAAACATTGATGAAAATCTTGCCCAAGTTTCTTGATATTGAAGAGTGAACTCTTTATGAATGAGCATATATAAAGAGTTGTCTTGGAACAGACTTAATTCATGCTTTGTTTTGAATCCACTTAGGAGAGCAGTCATGATAAATTTTCAAAGCCATCCTTTTATGCTTTATTCCCTAAATGTTGGATTGAATTAATTGAGAAATCCAGGCACATGAACTAAGAGGGATTCTCTTGGATTAGGGACACTAAATTGACCTCAGGAATAGTTGCCTGACCTGATCAAATGGAAACATTTAATAGCATCTTGTTTCTGTTTATTAGAATGGGAAAGTCATTAGGGTTCATTTCTAGACAGAGTCACTGGTCCATCTAAAGAGGGCTTGGTAGAAGAGAGGAACAAGGTAAGTCAATACCATAAAACTACTGTGTAGAAGGAGGAAAATGCCTGCCTTGTATTCATTCATCACACTCATAAAATTAAAAACTACATACATAAATGGAGAAATTGAATACTGACTGTGCATGTATTGACTCTGGCCATTGGAAGGATTATGCAGAGAAAGGCTGTGATTCAGTGATGTAATTTAACTAAAATTTCAGATGGCGGCAGGTTTCCAGCAAAGAGTGATAACCTTGGGAACTGTTGAGATAATATTTTTGTTCCATGTCCTAACAGATTTTATATATATATACGTGTATATATATATATACATATATATATACATATATATACACATATATATACACATATATATATACATATATATATACACATATATACGTATATATATATATATATATTTTTTTTTTTTTTTTGTGAGTGTGACCCATTGTCTTTGTCACAGTACTGCTTTGAAATCCACCTGCCCTAGGTTCAAGTTCCTACATTCCTCCTTACTTACTATCTGTATAACTATAGACAGGTTGGAAAGTCGTGATCACAATGTCTGCCTGGTTTGGCTTTTATCAGGATTAGAGGGGGTGTGTGTGTGTGTAATGCCTTGTTTTATTATCATGGTGAATTTTATCCTTCAACCCATGACCTCAAGAAGCAATCTTTTGCGGGGGTTACCATTTGTGGAGATTCTTTACTGAACTCTGCAATTTTTTCCCAACTTCATTCAAGGATGGGACAAGAACTAGATTTCAGATGAGATTGTGTAGGTCTAAACAGAAGAGTCTTTTGGGGACTTTGTGTTGTACCTATTCAGGTCAATGAAGAGGAAGGCATTTCTTTTCTGAGATCAAACCCTGCTTCGCTCTCTTTTTTCTGAGGGCTGAGCCCCACCCCTCACTATGTGTTAGAGGAGGGGGTAGTTGTAACTTCAAATGTTTGCACCACTGAAACTATTCCTCCCTCTTCAAAAAAATCGGTTGCCAATTTATTTCTCTTTGTTTCTTTCTTCCTTCTTTTTTTTTTTTTTTTGGTATGTGTGTGTGTGGCACTGGGATTGAACCTAGAACCTTTGCTGTGTCTGAGCTATATCCCTATCACTTTTATTTTTATATTTTATTTTGAGGCAGGGTTTTGCTGAGTTGCTACATTGACCAGGGTAGGCTTGAACTTACAATTCTCCTGCTCAGCTTCCCAGGGTCCTGAGAGCCAACTCATACATATTACAATCCAGGCTGACTGAATGGGGGAGGGGTTCTAACACCTACCTGCTCAGCCAGTCTCTCACCTCAAGAAGTAGCCCTCCAACGTTTCCAAGGAGCCTCTAGGGCTATGTTCAGCCTAGTTTGAATGCAAAGCTCACTGACTTGCATTTTTCTCTAGCTGTGCTGAACAGGTTCGAACTATTGGTTTGGTAATATACTTTCAGTCTCATCACTAAAATTTATAATGTACATAAGAATATTGCACTAGTGTCATGAACACTAAGACAACTTTATATAGATGTTCATGAGTTTTGTCATGTAGGAAACTCTTTCCCTAGACAATTGACGATTCAGCAAACCATAAGCCTTGAATTTTTTTCTGTATTCAAAAGTGTGTTCCCAATTGTGTACTTCTCTGGGGTTGAGGACTTATATAGCTCAGTGGTAGAGCACTCACCTAGCAAGGGCAAGACCTTGAGTTCGATCCCCAGCATCAAAAACAAAAACAAAAAAAAAACTGTTGTGTACTTTTCTCCTCAGAAACAGCAGAATGAAATTTCCTGGGTCCCACTGCTGACAGGACTCTCCACTGAGAGCCAGGTTGGGAAAGGCCATCCATGTACCCTACTGACTGGCTTCAGTCTTTAACTTTATTGTTGGATCTAGAGGCAGTAAATTAAAAAATAAAAGACAAAGTTTTATGAACCTAGAAGACTGCTCTTTGACTTACTACTGTTAATTTTTGATGTGAAATACTTTTAAATTCCTCAAAGTCATCCCACAACATGTTTTCACTATAGTGTTAATTCCATAGTGTTCATAGAAGTTATGAAAGTAGGAGGATTTTATGTTCCAATATGAATGGCAATTGAATTTAACAAATATAAAATTTTTTAAAGCAAATTTTTAGGGATGTTTCTAAGGTTCACAGTGAGAAGTCAAATGGGATTTTTCAAATGTAGTTTTTCCCACATTGCAATGACTGGAGAGTATCATGAAAACCTCATAGTGCTATGTGTTCTTTGGCACATATTTTGGGGAAGCATTTTTATTGTTATTTTTTGTTTCACTAAACCAAATTATTATTTATAGAATGAAATCTTCTTTAGGCTGGATGGTCTTTATTGTTAGAACTTGGTTTTAGAGGAAGTATTTTAAGACCCCTTTTTCTATCCTGTTTAAATATACTGTCAATTTCTTTCCTGAAAATGTGGGCCTAGAGAGTGAATTTTACAAGATAGATTGATGTTATGATATGATTGATTTTACTGTACCATGGGAGAAGCAATTCATTTTCTCTTTAACAAATAGCAGGTGCTATTCGTTCAAGGAAACCACCTACATGGAAGTAAAATATCTTTTTCTAGAGCTGTCAAAAGTAGTGTGCTATGGAATTCTCCTTGTTTTATTGCTTTGGGTAGCTCGTTACTCTCCCAGGGTTTCCATCTTCTTTTACCAGAGTCTACAAGCCAATAGGAGTGTATATATGGGGTATTTATGACAGTTGTTTATCTTGGACACTGTACTTCCCTTCCCCAGTCTACCCTCGCCACTGCATATGTCCTCACTCTGCTTCCACATTCTACTCAGGACCCCACATACTGCATCTCATTGTTTTTTGGTCTCATTTGTCTCATTGTTTTATGGGGCCCACGTTCACCATCTGCTTGAAATGCCTGTTTTCTTCTTTTCTACTCATTAGACTCCTACTCATTCTTCAGGTAAACACTAAAGTCATTTCCTTCCGAACTCTGCCTTCTTCAGCTTCTCCTGTGGCTGGAATCATCACACCACCTTTGGGGTTGTATGTCTATTTGTTCACAGCTCATCATGTCTTTGTTTGGATTCTCTAGGAAGCAGCCCCTGAGGTGGAGTTAGAAATACAAAAGGCACCTTGGAGGGACATCTATAAAAGAGATTGGAAGGAAGTTTGACTGGGCAAGGGCCTTGCAGACCTGACAGTCTCTGCCAGCTAATGAAAGAGCTCCAGAATGAAGATGGCTCATCTTGGGTGTCTCAGTAATGCACTACACCTTGATGTCCCTACTTTCTTCTGTCGTTGATCAAGGTCTACCTCAAGCATGTGCTGAGATGGACCGAAGGCTCTAACAGCTGGGACCTGTTGGCTGATGCCATGTCACACAGCTGGAATACTGTTCTTGAAGAGAGATCTGAGTAGCTAGTGTATCTCTGTGTCTGCCACATTTCCCTCCTTTTTATCGTCTATTGGAGTTCTTATTTGTTGACTGATAGATCTAGTATGTTGTATAGAGAAGGTATTTTGGGTATTGTACAATCCAGCTTCCATATTTCACAGATGAGGAAGCAGAAACACTTTTTGTTCATGCTGGATTATGACTTCCTTTATCCTTACTAAAGTGAATTCCAAATCAGAATCTAGGTGCTCAAATCAACCACTCCCACTTCTACTCCCTTATTATAATGGTGTGTGTCAGTAGCCAATTCTCTGGTCTCTTTAGGGGGCCTTGTCTTTTCCAAGGGGCCAACATGAATAAGTGTTGGTAGAAAAACATCATAAGAAAATGAGGAAATTATTGGTATATCTACACTAGGTCATTGTTGTTCAATTATATACTTTTTAAAATTCAACAGTATTTATTGACACTAAATATTAGGCTTTTGTGATATCCCCAGACAATTACAGGTAATAAAAGGGAGCCGAAACCCATCAAGCCAGATCAGCTGCAGCACACATTTTTGTTTGTAAAAGAAAATCATAGAGCAGAGTGGGAATAAACATCAGCAGAGTTTGTTTCCCTTTCTGTTCATCAGTCACTCTTCATGGAAGCTGCTTGGCGGCGAGGTTATCTGCGGTGCATTGCCAAAGACTCTGCCTCCCTGGACAGTAGCACTGTGTGCTGAGCCATCTCTGTGCCGGTGGCCAGGCGCCTCCGCTCCCCCACAGGGGTCTGCCCCACTCCAGTGGTGACAGATAATGCTTTAATTACAAACTCAAAACAGGTGATGTCTGTCTGCTTGGTCCTGAGGGCTCTCGATTACTCAACTCCCTCCCTAAAAGGAAACACTTTCCACATCAATAATTAAACAAAGCAATTAGGGGAATTTAAAAAGTATAATTAGACAGAATCAACTCTGTGTCCCTTGAGCATTCTATCTCTTTTTATTCTTTATGCTCTGTGCCCTCCCTTCCCTTTCCCTAAAGGATCATTTTGTGGATACAGCAGGCCTCTGTTTTCTGTCTTGAAAGCCCTAGTGGGAGAGAAAAAAATCAATTGGAAAGGATGAACGTGAGGAGTAGAAGGTAAGCACAGAACCAGCTCTTTTGGTTTTAGTCTTGAGGCTCTCTGTTTCTGAAGCACAGACAACCCTACTCTGGGGCTGGCACCTGCACTGGGGCCGGAGTCTTGGGCACAGGGTTTCTGTCCCCAGAACAATGCCAGGCAGCAGCACAGCATGCACAGCCCTGTAGGGTCACAGTAAGAGGTGGACCCTACTAGTCCCTGTTGCTTCTCTGTTGGGAACCCAACTAGTCCCTCTTGCTTCACTCATCTGCCTAGTACCTTCAGGTGGGGAGAATCTGGTTTATAGTCTACCTCAAGGAAATTAAAATCAATCATGGGCTGTCTTAGTCAGTGGGGTATTGCTAACTACTAAATACTGGAGGCTGGGTTTTGGTAACAAGGCTTATTTGGCTCACAATTAAGGCCACTAGAGCATTTAAACAGCATGGATAGCATCATGGTGAGGGCTCCCTGGCTACTTCACAACATGGTAAAGAAGCAGAAAGGGACAAAGCTGCACGCAGAAAGTAGCCAGGCAGGGAGAGTGGCCCTGTGTATAATAAGTCCTCTCATGAGAACTAACTCGCTCTTGCAAGATGCGGCCCACTTCATGAGAGCAGCATCAGTCCATTCGTGAAGATGGAGCCGCTGTGATGGAAGTATCTTCCACTATGCCCCACCTCTTACACGTTCTGCTGAGCTGAGGAGTAAGCCTCCAGCACAGAGACCTTTGGGGACAAACCACATCCAAAGCAGACCATAGGCCAACCAGATCACACGAAAAATATGACAAAGGTGCATCTTAGTTCTCCATGGTAATCGGAAGTTTTGTGTGTAAATCTCACCTTCTCCCAGGTCCCCAGGGTCATGACCAAAGCACTAGTACCAACAAGTAAAAAACACTTTCAGCAATGGAACAAGAATGATTTTCATCCACATATCAAAGAATTCATAGACTTCTCTAAGACATGATCCAAGAAGGTCTGGACTGGGGAGTTGGGCAGTTAAGTCAGGAACCAGGAAGGAAAAGCTTGCTGTGGGAAGAGACCTGAAGGGCCATCAGGAAACCGTGAAGCTGGGGCCTGAGGTTCTCCCTCAGGCTGCAGTATAGTGACCAAGGGCTGCACCTGAGGAGCCCTGAGGAGGCACCTGGGGCAGAGTTGAATAAGCACCCCTCAGTCCTGCAGATGGCAAGTTTGGGACCTGCAGCGCTGAGCTCAGACCCTGTGAGGAGGTCACTTAAGGGGCCAGGGGTTCAGTGCAGCCCCCTCAGGTCTACACTTTGGCATTGTTATTCCTGTGTTCACTCCTTACCTACTCCTCTTGGGGTATGTATTTAAATTTTAATTTGATAAAGGGAAGCACAGAAAAAAAGGTCATATTTTTTCTATCCCTGATAAATTTTCACACCCCAAAAGAATCCTTTTCTGGCCCAAATATGGAAAAATGTAGGTTCACCTCTGGGTCCTAAATGGTCATCAGGGAGAGACACTATCAAATACAGGCCTCAGCCCTTTAGAAGGACAGAACCGATTGGAGGAAGCAGAGTGAAATGTCCTCTTTTCCATCCCTCTGTGACAGAGCTTCAGTATAGAATGAGAGAGAACTTGAGAAAATAGCCAACTTGTTTTCTCAGGATTTCAACTTGCAGTTTTAAATGACTTGCAAAAATAATGAAAGTAACCTAAAAGTATTGAGATTCTAAAGAAAAAAAAATCAAAAAATAAAGGGAAACGAACAGGAAACCCTATAATGAACTAAATGCCCAAAACAGGTTGTCTCAAAAGTAGAAAAACGATGTTGACATTAGATATCTCCCTCAAAATATTATATCAGGAAACATTAGCCTAACATTACAATTTTAAGGAAAAATGTGTATAACTGAAGAATTTTTAACCATTTAAATGATCTCAAATGGTCAAGGTAAGGTAAAGAAAGTTGAGGAATTGCAATAAAAATGAATGATTTAAATTACATAGTAAAAAATGGAATAATGAAATCTGTGACAGTTATTTTATGAAAATAATATGAAAAAAAGATTTAAAATAATGAATAATAAGCATGGTCACTGATGACTTACCAGACTCACAGGTGTGCATACACATATTCAAACAGACAAAGAAACTAAAATTAAGCAAGATGTAAAATTACATCAGACAGTGTGAAATTTAAGGTAAAAGACTTTAAATGAAACAGAAAGATCCACTTTTAACAATGGATCAAACAAACAAAACAAAACAAAACAAACAAAAAAAAAAACCAGAGTCCAGGAAACAGTTTCAAAAACAAACAAAAAAACCAGAGTCCAACAATAGATCAAGCAATTTGTTGCCTGATATTTATGAATCTGTACGTATTAGATGGCATACCATTTAATATTGAAACATATGAAGTAAAAGCTGTTTGAAATAAATACAAAGGGAGCTTTTAAAATTTTTTTTGTTTTGAAACAATTATAGATTTACAGAATTGCACATAAATGTGAAGAAAATTCCTGTCTGCTCTTTGCCCAACCCCCCACAGTGTCACCACCTTGTATAACTATGGTACAATATCAAAACCAAGAAACTGACGTAGGTACAATCTACAGAACAGCTGAATTTTTGTTGTTGTTGTTGTTAATATGGCAGCATTTGGTGGAATATTTTAATGTATTTACTTGAGTTTTGCTGAGCAATTGGAAAAATGTGAATAAACATATAAAACTCTTAATAATATGCTAATATTTGGGTTAGCAAGTAGCAATCAGAAGGCTACCTATCCTACAAACAGAAAATTTTCAGTCTTTTCAAACGTCTGTTTGTATATGTTTGTATATGTGTGCACAAAAAGGATAATCAGTTTCCTGAAAGTTTAAATGATATTAAGCTTACACTCTGAGTAGAAGTTATTACAAGTAAAAGTAATAACAAAGGGGGAAACAAACTAATAAAATCAATATAATCTTTAAAACTGTTTTCTTTAAAATCCTTGACTTAAAACCAAATGTGCAGCTATAAACTGTTTATGAGATCCAAAAGTTAACACTATATACCTGTCTTATTTGTAAAGTCAGCAATATAAACAGAATGAATTCATACCCTTATGCATTTTAATATTAAGCTAGAAGAATTGAAAATGTGTAAAATGAGCATTCACATCTAAAAACTTAGGAAATGAGCAAAAAAAGGAATAGAACAGACTAGATATAGCCAAAATGTAAAAGACATTAGAAAACATATACTATGTAACTCTACAATAATGAATTTAAAATAAATCTGTAATAAATTTTCTATAGAAGGATACAGATCCCCAACTGTAGGAAACAAAGGAGAATATCAATTATTGAATGACAATTTAAGTTAGAAACAGTCATACAAAAGCAAGTCAAGAGAAAAGTATGAGCAATTTCTCTATGTAAAACGAACTCTCATGTATTGTCTGCAGCATTAAGGAAACCTGTCTTACTGTGGGTGGTACAGACTCTAGGGAAACTGCTTTCGGAGGGCAGCAGCAATCCACTGTGTTGTCAGATCTACCATCCCTCAGGATCCTTACTCTTCTCCTTGCAGTATCTGATGTTTGGCGATGTTGATCACAGCCACTTCTTAATGATTTCCCGTATCCCTTTGGTTCATAGTCCGTATAACACCTTCTGTTTCTTCTTGGCCTTTTTTTCCCTAAGTTTACCCAACATGTGAACACCCAAGAGATCAGGCTTTGTGTCAGTTAACTGAACCAGTTCCCTTCTCAAGAAACAAACCAGACCAGCCATATTCTCTCATTATTTCACCCAATTTTCTATACAATAAAATGGCCAGATTGTTAAGTCACTCTATTTCTAGCTAGGAAATATTTAAGAAGAAAATGGACAAAACTTTACTTGGTGTTTTGATGGATCCTTGAGCCTTAGATGCTAGACTCTTGCCATTTAGTTCCTTCTCTCTTTTTTATGAACTGTTTCTTGCTTGTATAACATTTTCTCACATTTGCCTATACCTCCTGCCTCTGGTTCTTCACTCATTTCTATTTATTTCCAAGTATTTAGCATTTCTAACCCACCACTGCTCTCTATTTTAGCTTGAGTACATTCTCTACAATTGCCTGGAAAACCAAATTTCTATTGAATGGCTACAACCAATTTAATGCAGCAAACTTAGGGGCAAAAATGCTGAATGCTTGCTTCCGTGTGTGTGTGTGTGTGTGTGTGTGCGCGCGCACGCGTGCACGTGTGTGCTTATGAAGCTGGACTTAAAATAGCTTTGGTGGTGTTAAACATTCTGCTATGGTTTGGGTAAGCGTCCCTCAAAGGCCCATGTGGTAAAGGCTTGGTTGCAGGCCGATGGTGCTATTGGAGTGTGCTGGACAAGTTAAGAGGTTGGGTGAGTGGGAAGACGTTAGTTCACTGGGGCATGTCCTTGAAGAGCACGCTGTGATCACAGCCCCTTCCTGCCTCTTTCTTTCACCTGCTGGCCACAAGGTGAGCAGCTTTGCTCCATCATGATGTACTGCTTCAGCACAGGCCCCAAAGCCACCTGCCAAATGACCATGGACAGAAACCTCCAAAAATGTGAGCCAGAAGAAACCCTTCTTCCTATTAAGTCGAGTATGTCAGTTATTTTGTCATGGTGATGAAAAGCTTACTAACACATTATTTTCTCGTTACATATTTGTTTCAGTTTTTGTGTTCACATTACATGACAACTGACAACAGATACTTTTTCCTGTGTGACTTGAATTCATCAACGAATCCGGTGTCCTCTGTCTAGAAAGTGAAACATAGACATTGCATAATAGCTACCTCCTGAAATAGATGCTAAGACCAAAGTTAGCAGGGTTTGGTGGATTCATAAATCTTTGCTCTTTCTCTCAGCATGTAGTAGATTCACTGATAACCCACAGTGTCCTGTTTGGATCATTTTGTATTACCGAGGGTCAAAATAAATCACTAAACTTTACTCAATAAGATAAAGAACAAAGTACTCATTAGTTGTTCAAAGAAAATAACATTAAATTCAAAACAACTGAACATACATATTATACATGATATAAATAACAGTGTATATATTACTGAGGACAAAGAGAAATTACTAAGAGACTATAAAATGCATTTCTTTACAATATATAGATAAATAATTGGCTTATTGTGAGTCAAGCTCCTCTTACCAGTGTTTGAACTGTTTGTGTCACTGCACTTCACATTATTTGTATGCAGATTCATACAAACAAATACGCAATCCATATTTATGAAGTGATACTTTCTCTTATCTTGAGCTGTGCTATCTGATATTTTCTATCATATACTATTTGACATTTTATATCATATATTTTATACTACCCTAGCCTTTTAACCAATATTACTGATATTAATTTCAAGTAGTGATTCTCAACCGTAGGATGGTTTTTCCCCGACAAGATACTTGGCCATGTTCAGAGGTATTTCTGGTTCTCGCCACGCTTGGGGGTGGGTGGGAGGAAGGAAGAATGCTGCTGGCATCAGCCGGGTAAACCAAGATGCTGCTCAAATCCTGCAGCGCACAGGACAGCCCTGCAATAGAGACTCCTCCATCCTCTGACGCTGACGGCGCTGAGGTGGAGAAACTGCGCTTCCAGCTTCTGTGGGGGTGTGCGTGGCTCTCAAGAAGCCCTCTCAGTGTCGGGGTTACCGAGAAGAGAACAGCACGGCCTACAGTAGTATGCTAAGGTTCTTCCGAGAGGAACGACAGGAGCAACCTTTTCTTTACGAGAACCTCACAAAGTAAGCCCCTTCTTCATTATTACAGTGCTTGAAGGAGTCTTTCTTCAAGTTCGTGTCAACTTGGGGGGCTTGGGTCTTCGAGGCCGTGCAGGGCACTCGGAGGTCGAAACATTAGCGCGTGCCTCTGCAAGTGTCCGTGAGAGCTGACTCTTCACTCGGGGCAATTCGCTGTGTTGGCTTAGAACTAACGATCTCTGAGTGCCAGTAGTTGGTGTTTGAGCTTAGCCGGGCATGAGCCTTGAGAGCACTCAACTCTTTCCGACCTGCCCGGCCTCTGTTACTTCAGAACGCAGTAGTGAGAAAACTGCTGAAATGGCCGTTTATTCCCCATCAGGCTAATTAGCTCTTTTCCCAAGATCGAGACTATATTGGGAAAGGCTGAGCCATCTGAAAGCAGAGAACATCCTGCTTACTGGGGCAGGGAAACTCGGGCAGCTTTTGTGCCCCTTGGAAAAAAAAAACAGGCTATTAGCAAAGAATCTAAAAGCAGAACACAAAGTGTAGGGACTTCAAATGCAGTCTGCAGACTGATGCGGCCAAGAGGCCAGTCGTAACTGAGACCGAGAGGCGGGAGTGTGGGAGGTCTGCAGCCACAGACAGCTGCTGCTGAAGGGAGAGGGCGATGGTATGACCGGCAAAGTCCAGCAGGACCCTCGTAAATGATAAAGAACTTGGAACGACTCACACGAAGATGCTTGTGGTTGGGAGGCTTGAGGTGTCACAGAAAGCACTAATCAAATGACCTATAGGCGTGTCGTTCTTGTCTACTTAAGAATAAGCAATTTTTTTAAGTCTAAATGGAAATATTTGCATATTCTTTAAAATTGTCAGCTATAATTAATTTGAATTGGGAAAAAGTTAGATGTTACTCTGGCCTATAGTGTTGAGCTGTAGAATTCTGTTCCTATTTGGCGGGTTTAACATTGGATACGTTATTTCATGACTCTTGGCCAGGGTCTCATAATATATGCATGTATGATAGGACTGGTATAATTTCTAAAGGATCGCTTTCTCTAAATAAGCTATAGCTTCAAGAGAATCGGGTAATAATAGACTTGCACAGGATATAGTGCATCGTACCTTGTTTTACATTATCACTGCAGCAGAAAGTAAAAGCATACTAGAGAAAAGAAAGTTATTAGTGAGTGAAAAATTGTGGTTAAGAGAGAGAAGGGAAGTATCAGTCATAGCAACATACAAATTCTTCACCGCTCCTCTGCAAGGCTTTTTACTAATTGAAGGGTAAAAGTAGGGATGTGGTAGCAAGTAACCAAATAGCGAAGTTACCTTCTTTATGTCTGTTGGGTGGCTGAGGCAAGTTAGACAGAGAAATTAAGATATTAGATGTCACATAGTTATTAGGAGATGAAACCAGACACTACTGGTGGTCCTCAAACCCAACCTATTTTTTTTTTTTTACTTTAGTGGTACATTTTAGATGTACATAGTGATAACATTCATCATAGGGGATTTGTACCTGTACATGATATATTTTGTTGCTTCTTTTTTTCCCATTCCCCTCCCCTCACCCCCTCTTCTCTCCCTATTTACAAAACCTCTGTTTCCATTTTTTCCTTCCATTTCTTATTTCTCTGGTCCCTCTTTTCCTTTCCCCCTCCCTTGTTCCCTTTCCCATTTGGATACTTTCTTCCCTTTCCTAATATAATACATTTTAGTCTTTATTTACACTTTCAGTTTCTCACATCAGAGAAACAATGCGCTATTTAAACGTGTCTGATTTATTTCACTTGAAAGTATGGTCTCAAAATGCATCCATTTACCTAGGACTATCTCAAGCTTATCATTCTTTATGGCAGAGTAGTACTCCATTGTATAAAAAAACCTCACATTTTCTTTATCTATTCTGCTGTTGATGGGTATTTGGGCTGTTTCCAAGATTTAGCTATTACAAACTGTGCTGCTATAAACATGGGTGTGCATATATCGCAGCGGTATGATGTTTTTAATTCTTTTGGGAAGATACCAAGAAATGGAATAGCTGGGTCAAATGGAATCTCTGTAGTTCCCTGAGGAATCTCCACACTGATTTTCATAGCGGTTGCACCAGTCTACAATCCCACAAACAGTGGAGAAGGGTTCCTTTTTCTCCACAGCCCCTCCAGCATTTGTTATTGGCTGATTTGTTGATAATGGCCATTCTTTGTGGAGTGAGGTGAAATCTCAGAGTTGTTTTAATTTGCATCTCTAGAATGACCAGTGATGTTCAACATTTTTTCATATGTCTATCTTCTGTTTCTACTTCTTTGTCTGAGAAGTGTCTATTCACTCTCGGTCACCTTATCTTTGACACAGGGGCCAGGGCTGGGATTTATCTCAGTGGTTCGAGTGCTTGCCTTGCAAGCACAAGGCCCTGAGTTCAATCCCTGGCACCACAAAAAAAAAAAAAAGAAGAAGAAGAAAAAGAGGAAGAGGAAGAGGAAGAAGGAGAAGGAGAAGGAGAAGGAGAAGGAGAAGGAGAAGGAGAAGGCCAAACAACCTTACTGGAAGAAAGACAGCCTCTTTAATAAATGGTGCTGGAAAAACTGGCTCTCCACATGCCAAAGGTTAAAATTAGACCCATAGCTTTCCCCATGCACCAAGCTAAAATCAAAGTGGAACAAAGATCTAAATATTG